>NW_026844029.1:860827-948327 GCF_029531705.1 Pantherophis guttatus | reverse complement strand
AATTGGACCTCTCTCCTCCTAACCACACTCCAAAACAGATACTTGAAGCCTTAGAAGGAGCACAGAGAAGAACAATAAAGATGATAAGGGGTGTGGAGATTAAACCGTAACATGAGTGGAAATTAGATATGTTTAGCCCAACAAAGAGGAGGTTTATGAAACACATGATAGCCATCTTGAACTAAGGAGGAATTTCTTGACAGGGAGAACGATTAATCAGTGAGAACAGTTTTTCTCCTAGAATTGTGGGTACTGCATCGCTGGAGGATTTCAAGAAAAGATTGGACAACCGTTTGTCTGATGGCATCAAGACTCCAACCTTGGGAAAGGCGTTAGAGTAGAAGACCTCCAAGATCCCTTCCAGCCTTCTATGTTTCTATGAACCCATCTCCTTAATCCTACACCATTGTGATTCAGAGAGATAGGGAGGGAGGGAGGGAGGGAGAGGGAGAGGGAGAGGGAGAGAGAGAGAGAGAGAGAGAGAGAGAGAGAGAGAGAGAGAGAGAGAGTGGACTAGTGATGAACTAGATAGATAGATAGATAGATAGATAGATAGATAGATAGATAGGTAGATAGATAGATAGGTAGGTAGATGGATCGATGAATCGATGGATTGATGGATTGATGGATGATAGATAAAGAGAGAGAGAGAGAAGATGATGGATAGATGAGGGAGAAACTCTTATTTTTTTATTTTAATGACCCTGTAATCCCTTGCACTGGGCTGGAGTGAGAGTGACTGAATGGAGCTGAGCATTTGCTGGCTGGATGTCCTTCCTGATGCCTACACAGAGCTCACAGCAGACATTTTCCCTTTGTGCCCAAGAGAGAGAAATATCTGCCGGTACCTAGGATCAAACTTACAGCCTCCTAATTGTGAAGTGAGAGCTCCACCTCTAGGCCACCACGCCACTCAGAGAGAATAACCCTTAATATTAATATTACGAGATTAATATTAAGTGGACCATTTATTCCAATCGCACGCAAGAGGCTTTGGTGAGTAATTGAGTTGTCTTACATTTGATATTGACCTAAAAACCTAACTAAATGGCCTCTTCGCTGTTTCTTTTTTCTGTTCTCATGGAAACATAAATAACCCCAAGAATACAATCTAATTTCCCAACACTTCAATTGCGACTTTTCTCTAGGTAACCAAAAATGTAAAGGTTTCTAACCGCGCTTTTTTTATCTTAACACTATAAACACAATAAACGTGTTGGAAACGTCTTACGAGGTGTACAATAAACCCCTCACAAAGCATTCGACTCCGTAAACATTATCTATTCTAATTGGGCACTTTAGTGAAATGGAATTCATTGTTAAGAAAGCTAAATTTGGCTTTGAAGATTTGAGCTTTCCTTCCTTGGCAGGGAATTGCTGAGTGATACGTCGTTTCTATAAAAAGAAAAGGAACCAGTCTGACAAATTGGACTTTTTCTCTTTTCCTGCTCTTTATTTTGATACATCCAGTCTCGGTATCTGTTTGAAAATTGCAAGGTATTTCTGTGGGACTGCATTTTTGGTGCCTTTTTTATTACCATTTTTCTTAACAACTGTTCAAGAATTTAGCGTAATTAAAAGCAAATGTCGTGTTATTTTGTTTAACCTCCACTTGGTCGGATCTTTTCTATAATAGAAAATATTGTGATGCCTACCAGAATCCTTCCTTCTTTGCAATTGACAGTTAGTAATAGGGAACCAGAGAAAGCTGGACCTTTAACACGCAGTCAGGCTGCAGCTTGATAATGATGCAGGAGAAAAAACTGCTGCCCTCCAATCAGGACACAGAATTGCAGGCCAACCAGCATACGTCAGCAGCAGCGAACATAGAAAAGCGACAACTCCGATCTCGCAGCATACCCACAGCTTCTAAACTGAAAGTAGAGGCCCGATGATGACAAGTTAGAGAGCTCGTCGAAACGTTGCCAAAAAGAAAACTTTTAAAGTGTTGGTTAGGATTTTAGCCAGAGTTTCAAAAGACCTTACAAAGTATTTTGTTGGGATTTTGGAGGATTTTAAGCTGGGATTTTAGCCAGGATTTTAAGAATTTCAACTAACAGATTTTTAATGACACCAGAAAACACCCGAGATTTTAACTTTTTACATACACTCACCCATGAAAACTTGAGAAGACTTAAATATGTATATGTATATATAGTATATAGGTCTTTGGTTATTTGGGTTTTCTATATACAACATATGCTATATTCTATATAGTATATGTATATATAGTATATGTATGTGTATATATATATACATACATATATACATACATACATCTCTCTATTTCTCTTTCATCTATCTCTCTATCATCTATTTCTCTATCATCTATCAATCATATCTATTTATCATCTCTCTCTCTCTGTCTCTCTCTGTCTCTCTATATATCATCTATCTATCTATCTATCTATCTCTATCATTTATCTATCATCTGTCTGTCTGTCCTTCTCTGTCTGTCTGTCTGTCTGTCTGTCTGTCTATCTATCTATCTATCTATCTATCTATCTATCTATCTATCTATCATCCATCTGTCTATCTGTCTATCTGTCTATCTATCTATCTATCTATCTATCTATCTATCTATCTATCTATCTATCCATCCATCTATCATCCATTATCTGTCTGTCTGTCTATCTATCTATCCATTATGTGTTTATCTGTCTGTCTGTCTGTCTGTCTGTCTGTCTCTATCTATCTATCTATCTATCTATCTATCTATCTATCTATCTATCTATCTATCTATTATCTATTTATTATCTATTTATTATCTATATATCTATCTATGTATCTATCATCTATCTATCTGTCTGTCATCTGCCTGCCTGCCTGCACACACACAGAAACACACACACCCCTTCTTTTGAAAATTGCTCTACAGAATTCAGACAAAATGTAACGTTTGCTGCCTTTTGGTTTGATTAAGAAATACAAATGGAAAATACTGGATAACTGTTCTTTGGGGAGCTATATAATTGGAGCATTCAAAATGTCTTCATGCAAACCCTTATGTTGATTAATTGCAACGAGAAGGTATTTAACAACGCAAGCCAAAACCAGTCGATAACCCACTGAATTTTGCTCTCCTAGGTAAAACTGGCTACCCCCTATATCTTGATGGACCATATCTGTAACAAACAATTAATGTAAAATATACAATACCTGTCAATTAAATTAATAAATAAATGTGTAGCTAATGACGGGCAATTTCACGAATGGAAAGGATTCAGATAATGCAATCCTCTTGTAATTCAACATTTTCCAGCTGAAATATTTACAGGAAGTCCTTGATTTACAACAGTTCATTTAGTGACCGTTCGAAGTTACAACACACTAAAAGAAGTGTCTTATGACCATTGTTCACGCTTACGACCGTTGCATGGTCATCAAAATTCAGACGCTTGGCCACTGACTCACACTTAAAGATGATTGCAGAGTCCCAGGGTCAGGAGATTGCAATATTCTGCCAAGCAAAATCATAGGGGAAGTCAGATTCACTTAATAACCGCTCTACTAACTTAACAATTTTCAGTATACCTTAATTAGCACAAGGGAAAAAAAATACCTGCTCCCAACAACTTACCTCCTTGCAGCAAGCAGCAGAGGCCTGCGCAAAACAGCTGAGAGCAAAACAGCTGAGAGTCGGGAGGCCGATCCAATCAACTTGTGCTAATTAGGCTGTGCTGAAGCTGAAAGGAGCTGTTTCTTCTTGCTGCTTGCTGCAAGGAGGTAAACTGCTGGGAGGCAGAGGCCAAAGGGTGGGGGCCAGTGGGAGGGAAGGGCTACATTCGGCGTATAAGACGCACCCAAATTTTCACCCCCTTTTAGAGGGGAAAAAGGTGCATCTTATACTCCGAAAAATACAGTACATAGTTCTGAAATATATTTGGAATCAGAACGTTGAAACTGTGAGAAATAGGGAACTGAAAGTAGCTGATGGATAGATGTATACGGGTATATGTGGCGACTGTCTGTCAGAAAGAAAGAACAAGGAAGTAAGTTGTGAAATTTATTTGTTTATTTATTTTATTATACTTATATGCCGCCCTTCTCCCAAAGGACTCGGGGTGGCTCACAGAATTAGACGATAAGAACAATAAAAATAAACTACTAAAAACAATCAATTTAAAATCTCCCAGTTAAAATCACCCATCAGATCAGCAAATTTGTTGGAAAAACCATGTCTTCAGGTCATGGCGGAAAGAGCGGAGGTCGGGGGCCGTCCGCAGCCCCATAGGTAACCCATTCCAGAGGGTCGGTGCGCCTACAGAGAATGCCCTCATCCTGGGCTCCACCAGCTGACATTGTCTGGCCGATGGCACCCGGAGGAGGGCTGTCCTATGTGAACGCACAGGGCGGTGGGAGGCCGGCAGAAGGTGGTCCTGCAAATACCTCGGGCCCCTGCCATGTAGGGCTTTGTAGGTAAATACCAGCACCTTGAAGCAAATCCGAAAGACCACCAGTAACCAGTGCAGCTTGCGCAGCAGAGGTGTAACACGGGAGTAACGGGAAGCTCCTGTAACAACCCACGCGGCTGCATTCTGGACCAGCTGGAGCCTCCGGGTACACCCCGGAGGCTCCATGCAGAATGCAATGCATGCAGAAAGGTATGGAATGAGTTCAGGGCCACTGGCCATAGCTACTCCTTGCTGGACTCAGCTATCGTCTCTGGACCTCATTGCAATGGGTTAATTAATGTAAGTTATATTACGATGGTTGTGCATGAAATAAACATCTGAATCTCAAAGTAAGAATTGCTTATTGTATTGCTGTTTCCTGTTTCTTTTATTGGGATAATTTTTACAACAACTCTAGGCACTCATGTGTGTGTGTGAGACTGCACAGACACAAGCAAACACACCGACAACTGCTGGAACTGTGGGGACCTCTGCTCTTTTCTCTCTTCGGCTAATCAGGCCCTGGAAGAAAACGAATAGTTCTTTTCAGCCACAATTAATGGCAAGGAACAAAGCAGTTTGCTGAGATACGTTGCCACTTAAGGAGATCAGAAAATCTGCATTCACTCAGCAGAAAGAGGGGGGGGGAAACTGTCTGTGTTCGTGCATGAGAAGGACCATGCACATGGACGTTAAGTAGAATAGAATGAGCTGGAAGGCACCTGGGAGGTCTTCTATTCCAGTCCCCTGCTGGACTGGAGAACCTATACCAGTGATGGCAAACCTTTTCGACACTGAGCGCTGAAACCAGAATGTGCACATGTGGGCCCTGGAAACTCGGAGACCAACGGGCTGGTGTGCATGCGTGCCGACCAGCTGATCTTTGCATGTGTGGGAGCACCAGAAACCCAAAGATCAGGTGGTCGATGCGAGCATGCACACCGCCCAGCTGGTCTTCAGGTTTCTGGGGCTCCGGCACGGACAAAGATCAGCTGGATGTTGCACATGCATGCACCGGAAACCAAAATAACAGCTGGTGATACCGTGTGTTCCCACAGAGAAGGCTCTGTGTGCCACCTCTGTCATACGTGCCATAGGGTTGCCATCACGGACCTATACCATTTCAGCAGGGGTGGGTTCTAAAAGTTTTTACTACCGGTTCTGTGGGTGTGGCTAATTTTGTGAGTGTGGCTTGGTGGTGGTGGGGTAATGTGACTGGGTGGGCGTGGCCAACTTTTTTTTTTTTTTACTTTTAAAAGCATTTTTTCTACAACTTAAGAGGTTGCAGAAAAAAAATGCTTTTAAAAGCCTCTGATGATCAGGCAACTCAGCTGGGATTGCCAGAGGCTTTTAAAGGCATTTTTTTTTCCCTACAACCTCTTCGGCTGAAGAGGTTGTAGAAAAAAATGCTTTCAAAAGGCTCTGACGATCCCAGCTGAGTTGCCTGTTGCCAAAGAGGTTGTAGAAAAAATGCTTTTAAAAGTAAAAAAAAAAAAAAAAAAGCCTCTGATGAGGTGGGCGGGGTAAGCGAGCGGTGACCAGGCCAGGGACCGGTTCGGGGGCATGGCCAGCCAATGTTATTACCGGTTCTCCGAACTACTAGAAATTTTTACTGCCGGTTCTTGTGAGTCGGTGCGAACCGGGAGCAACCCACCACTGCATTTCAGACTAGTGACTGTCAGTGGGTGCTGTTTGAACCAAATAGTCAGTCAATCAATCAGAATAGAGCTGGAAGGGACCGTGGAGGTCTTCTAGTCCCACCCTACACCATTTCAGACAAATGACTGTCCAGTCAGAGGTATGGCCTGGTAAAAAAAATACACAAAAGAACCAGAGATCTAATGGAGAGGAAATCCTGAACACAGAGATATTCTTATATTTATACTTTTTCTTACATTCCACCCAGCCAGGCTGGCACATAGGAATCACCCAGCACACAGTAGATAAGATATCAAGATGTTCTTAGCATATATGGAAGTTCTTTAGGGAAACTGGGTGGTCCCTAGCTGTTGTGGCCCGTCAGCGGCCTGTGCGGATTGTAGCCGATTCCAACAGCGAGGAGGCTGGTGTGGTGCTGCGCCAGCAGCCTGTGCAGCTGGCATTTGAGTCAGACAATGAGGAGGCTGGAGAAGATGTGGTGCCAGAGGCGGGGATTCAGTCAGGGCCTTCAGAACCTCCAGAACTCCCTTAAGTGAAGAGGGCGAAGAAGAGGAGCCTCTTCTCGATGCACGGGCACGCAGAGCTGCCAAAAGGCAGGAGTGGCTCCTCAGGAGGAGGTCTCCTCGAGAGTAAGGCTTGGGGCTAATTGGACACTCCTTTAGCCTATTTAAGGAGGAATGCCGACTGAAGCAAGTTGTAGGGAACAACTTTAATTCACTCTCCTTCGCGTCTGGATTCTCTGTAAATTGCTTCTGGGCTTTCTGCCAACCATAGTAAGATTGTGATTACTTTATCTTTGGTTTCTTATAGGCTAAGAAAGTTTATTAACAGCCTTTGTTTGGAAAAGACTGAGTAAACTTAATAAATTTAGTTTGGTACAGACTTGTGTGTGCCACATTCTTTGGGATCTGTAGCTGGGGCAGAACACTAGCGTTTCAAGACATTGACTGGGTGTTCTTCTGCGGGTGCCCAGAGATAAGGGTGCCATCTGTACATACACACCTTCCAAGCTCTCCCCAGAATTGCGGTCAAAAAGTCTCTTCTTGAAAACCTCCAGTGCAACTTTGAGTTTGGGTTTTACCAATTAGCTAGGTTTGTTGTTATAGAAATGGCTAGTTTTTAATACTACTGTGGGAAGCCCCCCCCCCCCCCTAGAAGAATGAAATATTTTGAGGACTATTTAACAAGGCAGAATAATATATTTCCCTAAATGAGAAATGGAGAAACATATTTTGTTTTTTTTAGAGGCAGGAAGCAGCCCCAGTTTCCCTGCCCCCAAGCAGAAACTGAGGAGGCCAGCTTTTAGAAATGCAGATTTGGTAAATCCATTCAAGACAGGATATTTTGAAACAAAGGCAGAACGGTAGGATTAAAAGCAGCCCCACAGTCAAGATCCAAAACAGGACAAAAGTCATTAAGTCACAATAAGAATTGCCCAGAACTCTTTCAGAACACAGGCTCTTTCATTGCACCATCCCAGAGCGGTTGAAACTTCAAACCTGGGAACTCAGATAAACCATAAACCAGAGGCTGACCAGATTAGCTCAGAGAAACACGTTTGCATTTCCTCTTTTGCATATAAAGCCAGCTATGACCCCTACTTGACCCCATAGGAATCTGACAACAAGCAATAGAATACATGCTCTTGCACAGGAACAGGAAGCTCAGGTGCAAAGCCCAAAGAAGGTATAAACCCCCCCACTCTCAACTCCATTTTGTCAGCTGCCTACAATCCCAAACCCACATGGTTCTGCTTCATCAATAAACCAACTTTCCAACTACCAAGAGCCTTGGTAGTACAGGGGTTTAAGGCACCCTGTTATTAAGCTTATTAAGACCAGCTGCCTGCAATTACTGCAGGGTTCGAATCTCGCCAAGGCTCAAGGTTGACTCAGCCTTCCATCCTTTCTAAGGTAGGTGAAATGAGGACCCAGTTTGTGGGGGCAATAAGCTGACTTTGTATAAATATACAAAAGGATGAAGGCTATTGCTGAGCACATTATAAGCCGCCCTGAGTCTTCGGAGAAGGGCGGCATATAAATCAAATTAAAAAAAAAAAAATCAGCCTCCATGTTTCCAGTGTCTTTCTCCCAGCATGGAACTGAACCAGATGGAGATTTCTTCCAACACTACGTAAAAGGAAAAATTTGAGGTTTGATGCTATTATCTTATTAAAGATAATAGCACCAAAAGGGGTTGGGAGTTAATGGCTTTTCTATCTTTTTTTTCCTTTTGCCCTACACTTTTATCTTCCCTCCCTACTTTTCCTACTGTTTTCTTTTGTATTTTATATATATATTTTTTATTGAAAAGTTTTATAAGAAATACAAACGATTTTCTCCCTCCCACCCTTTCCCCCTCCCCACATAATAAAAAATGTACATTTTCTTATACATAATAAATCCTGCATATACATGTTTCCCTTAAAGAAAGCATTAAAATAAGACATTTTAATTACATTTGGAGTTGCTCTTCTTCTCTTTCTGCCCTCATTCCACAACAAATCTTCTTCTTCTCCTCCTTTCTTTCCCTTCCCTCCCTCCTCTTCTCTCCTAATTTCTCCTTCCTCATCCTACTTCCTTTTCCTTTCCCCCACTTCTCTCTTCTTTTCCCCCTTCTCACCTTCACTCCTACTCCTGTCCCCTTCCCTTCCTCCTCTCCTTTCTTCCATTCCTCTCCCTCCCTCTCCTCTTCCTACCCTCTCCTCCTCTCTCCTTTCTAACTTCTTTGTATTTTATATTATAAACAAATAAAGTTTTAGACTTGAAGAAAGAAAAATAAAGCAAAACAATTGGAATAGATTTAATGCCAGATAAACAGAGTACAGACAGACGAGAGAGCTGGTAAAATAAATATATATATACATGCGTATAATGTATCTCTTCATTGAAGTCCAATTAATTCTGAAGCAATTGCTCGGTAATTATTTGTGGCCTCTTTTTCTGAAGAAGATACTTCAAGGAGGCAAAAAATGAAATCCTCAAAACTCTTTTAATATAAATATATCTACATTTCTTTTTGTTTCCTTATTTCTAAGGAGAACGGAAGTTTGCAGAGGGAGGGGGAGAGCCAATTGCTTAACTGAATACAGAGCTTAAATGGCTATATCAGGAAGTGGTATTCAGCCAGTTCAGACCGGTTTGCCCGAACCGGTAGCAGAAACTGTGGGTGAGCCCACCAACTCTGGCTCTATGCCATCCTATTTAGGCACGTTTTTGAGGCCGTGTGCAGAAGGCGGACACGCGAGCAAAGCACATGTGTGGAAGGCCAGACGCATGCATGGAAGGCAGGCACGCATGCAAACCGGGCGCATGCATGCACAAAGTGAACATGCGTGCGCATGGCGAACCAGTAGTAACATAATGTGAAACCTACCGCTGGCTATATCTCAATGATATCAGTTTGCCATTGTTATTGTTATTGTTACGCATGGTCACTCATGCCCTCGTCACCTCCTGCCTGGACTATTGTAATGCTCTCTACATGGGGCTCCCCTTGAGGAGCACCCAGAGGCTCCAACTGGCGCAGAGTGCGGCCGCGCAGGTGGTAATGGGAGCGACATGGCTCTCCCATGTAACACCTCTCCTGCGTGAGCTGCACTGGCTCCCGGTGGTCTTCCGGGTGCGCTTCAAGGTTTTGGTTACCACCTTTAAAGCGCTCCATGGCTTAGGGCCTGGTTATTTACGGGACCGCCTACTACCACCAATAGCCTCCCACCGGCCAGTACGCTCTCATAGAGAGGGACTCCTCCGGGTGCCGTCAGCCAAACAGTGTCGACTGGCGGCCCCCAGTGGGAGAGCCTTCTCTGTGGGGGCACCTACCATCTGGAATGAGATCCCCCCGGAGATACGGAGGATCCTGGATCTGCGCTCTTTCCGCCGTGCTGTGAAGACCTTTTTATTCCATCAAGCGGGCTTGGCCTAATCTCTTCCCTTTTTAAATATGTAAATTTTAATCTGTTTTTAAATTATTGGGGTATTTTAATTTGTCTGGGCCAAATAATTTAATTTGATTTTATCGGGTTTTTAAATTTTGTGTATTTATGTATTTTATTGTTGGCTGTTCACCGCCCTGAGTCCTTCGGGAGTAGGGCGGTATACAAATCAAATAAACTAAACTAAACTAAACTAAACATTGTGTTGTTATTGGTTTTTTTTTTAAAAAAAATAAACCTTTGACTATTTCAATAAAGTAACTCTCAAACATTTGAGAGCGAAAAAGAATAAAAGTCAGGGAAGTGCGCGAGCTTCACTGGCTCCCAGTGGTCTTCCGGGTGCGATTCAAGGTGTTGGTTACCACCTTTAAAGCGCTCCATGGCATTGGACCTGGATACCTTCGAGACTGTCTTCTGCCACCAGTAGCCTCCCACCGGCCAGTCCGCTCCCACAGAGAGGGTCTCCTCAGGGTGCCATCGGCCAAGTTATGTCGGCTGGCGACACCCAGGGGGAGGGCCTTCTCTGTGGGAGCCCCAGCCCTGTGGAATGAACTGCCCCCAGAAATTCGTAAAATCTCTGATCTCCGTGTATTTCGCTGTGCCCTCAAAACCACGTTGTTCCGCCAGGCTGGGCTATCAATGTAAAGATTTTAATTGGTTTTAAATGGGATTTTAAATTTGGGGTTTTACAAATTGGGCCTATTATGTAATAATTTTAATTATTTTTAAATTTTGTCTGTCTTTGTGTTTTTAATTAGGCTGTACACCGCCCTGAATCCTTCGGGAGAAGGGCGGTATAGAAATAAAATAAATAAATAAATAAATAAAGTAAAACAAAAGATGTGGCACACAATGCACTACAACAAGTAGAATGCAACGTGACACAATACGATGAATTTTTAAAAAAACCCACAATTATATGTATTTCAAGTTCCCTCCAGATTTAAATCATTCAACAGTTTCTGCCTGGAAAAGAAGCATTTACATATTAGAATCGTTGAGGCTAATGCCACAAAATTCAATTTAAGCCTCTCCAAGACAACACATTTGCAAGTCGGATGCTTTACCACACATGTTTATTCAAAGGTATTGGGTTAAGTAGATTTTGTTCGGATAGAGAAATAAAACATCTCATTGTCCTATAATATTCCAGTTGCTTATCTCCACGGAAGAGTCAGTGGCTAAGATGCTGAGCTTGTCGATCGAAAGGTCGGCAGTTCAGTCGTTCGAATCCCTAGTGCCATGTAACGGGGTGAGCTGAACCCCCAGGAGCCCACCCCTGCATCCATCCATCTACTAAGAAATGAACCTAGTATTTCTATCACTTAAACACACATGAAAAAGGTGTCACATAAGCAGATCCAGGGCATCTGTGCTAACAAACCAATTGTCAGCATTCTGATGCTGCCATAAAAAGGAGGAGACGAGGCTTGACTTTTCACCTACTTATTTTCTCTGTAGATAATATCCCCTAGGAGATGGGATGGGAGGGGGGACATTCCTGTGGGGTGAGGTCAGAAGCTGGGGAGACTGACTTGGAAGATGGCCAATGAGAAGATGAGAATTGGGGAACGGAAAGGGAAGGGTTTGGGGTCAGAGGATTAATATCGGCTGCAACGAAGTTGGGGCCAGATCTGTCGTACTCAATAAATGGAATATTTCAGCAAAGATTAATTGTTTGGGAGTGCAATTTATTTGAGATGACATCGAAACCTGACACCAATGCAATTCAACTTAGGATTCAGATACCATCAAATTCAAGAGTATGTTCCCTTGAGTGAGTGCAGCCTCTCCAAATTATTAAAAAAAAAATTCAGTTGGACATCCCACAGGTGCTTTTTCAAGAGGCAAGTGGACTTTCTGGTTTTTCTTTGAAGATGTTTTCTTTGAAGAAGCTGAAGAAGCTTCTTGGATGAGAAGCAAAACGTCTTCATAGAAAAACCAGAAAGTCCAGTTGCCCCTTGAAAAAGCACCTTTGGGACAACCATGACCTGGATGACTAGGAATCTCCACAGACATTTAGCGATTAGACAATTGGACATATTCTTAGTGTGAAGCCTACTTACCATGTATTGTGTTATCTGGACTGACACTTTATATATTGATCTTACCCAACTAATCTTGCACACACGGCATGAGACAACACTTACTGGCTTCAGTGAGGAAATGCTAGCACTTTAATCAATATCTCCAGCTGCGTTCTCCAGAAATATCATGTAGATGTTAAGCAGCATGGAGGATAAAACCCCATAGCTAAACTGCTATAGAACAGAGGTCTAATGTACACAAATATGAAACCGGACTGCTGGAAGTGTAAATATAAGGATGGAACATTTTATCACATGTGGTGGCAATGCCCCAAAGCAAAGAAATATTGGGAACAGATAAGGAAAGGGTTACAGGAGATAACAGGAGAACAAACTGAATTTGAAGCTGAATTATTTTTATTAGGAATAATTAATTAAAGGATAAAGAAGCAACTCCAACATATCATTTTACACATAGTAACAGCAGAATGAATTGTTTATGCCCAATGTTGGAAACTTGAAAATATACCAGCCAATGAGAGGATTATACATAAGATACCAGAATGTGCTGAGATGGACAGGCTTACGTTAGACATGAAAGGCAAGAAAGAAACAGAATTTTATGAGGTGTGGGATAAGTGGGATAAGTGGTTAGAACAGAGAAACAAAAATGTATAGAAATAAATGTAAATAACTGTAAGAGACACATGACACAGTACTGTTAAAAAATGTTTATTGTTATGTAAATTGGAAAAATGGAAAGAAAAAAGAAGAACAGAGGTCTAATCTTGTAACTGCATTTTGGCAATCAATCATGCAGAAGATCTATGGAAATCCTCAAGTCAGCAAAGTCAGAAGACAGCAAAGTCCACATTCTGGACAGAAAAGACCACTAGATTGAAAGAGGCCATCTACATTAAGACTGAAAATCCCTCTCTCAACAGAGAGGGAAGGATATGACACTACCTACCTCCTGTTTATAAACCAGTTCCAAGAAGTTCCACACCCATTTGCACTATTCAGGTGATCCTCAAGGCACAGATAAACCTCCAAGAGGCCTCAATGCTTCAGAAAAAGTCCAACCAGATGACTGCAAGGAATATAAATCCTTCTATCCTTCACCATTCAGTCAGAACTGAAGAAGCTTCTTGGATGAGAAGTGAAATGTCTTCGAGGAAAAACAAAGGAAGTCCAGTTGCTTTTTGAAAAAGCACCTTTGGAACAACTGTTCTGACCCAGCCTTAGCAGAAGCAAGAAACAGACTCCTTGTCACACAAAAATCCTCTTTATTTACCTCTTGTGAATTAATTGCATTCACCCACTGGAAAGTCCAGGCAAGAGTCCTTCAAGGAATTAACAGCAGTAACAGACCTTATCAGTTCCTTGCGATAATTGCAAGGCCATGAGCTCCCAGCTGAAAGGTTGCAAATCAAGTTCTTCTGCCAAGGAGTCTCTGTGGCACAAAACACAATGAACAAAATCTTCAGAAATACGAACGGTTGTCTCCTACGATAACCACTCCTCTTTCCTTCTATTTATTCCCTAACCAGGGAGGGGCCATTCAGTGTCCACCTGTGCTTTGCTTCCCAAGTCAACTCCTTGTCCTCAGTTGTTCTCCTCTCCTAACTGCTCTGTGCATATGTGCATCTGGAACAGGCCTCAGCTGTTCTTCCTCCTCACTCATATCAGTCTGCAAAGGAAGCTACCTGTCCGGTGGCTGGGGTATGTCGGACAGCCCTGGCTCTATCTCTGTGTCTGACACAGAACTATTCTGTTCCCAACCACACGCACACACACCAACAGACGTTCAAGAGTTAAAGACCAAACCAGCCAGCAAAATCTTTTTCCTTAAGATAACGGAACTTGGCAACAACCTAGTGGCTGCCTGCCAAGAGTTTATTATTTACAAAGAGGAGAGATAACTTCTCCCCACTTCTGATACATCAAAAGAAACAGCTCAATAATTACGGAGTTAATCAAGTCCAGAGATAATCCAGCTAAGTCTTAGAGCAAAAGTCCGGCAATGCAGAATGGCGTGGAAGCTTTCAGCTTTGTTTGTCACAAGGTTTGACTGGCCACCACACTCCCTTTTATATCCTGTGGGGTGTGGTCCAGTGACTCAGCCTAATCTCAGGCATGCCTTTTCTTCTGTTGCGTGCACTTATCTCTGCAACGCTGGCGTGGATCCAGCCAAGACTCATTACCCTCATCACTGTCCATCTGTGGCTGCATGGATGTGCTTGGCCCCGGCCCTATCTCTTGCCCTTCGGCGGACACCGAAGGCATTGCCAGAGAGGAGGGTCCTGGAGAGGGAGGCCTTGCCAACTCCTCTTCTTCACTCTTGGAGTCCTCTCCTGCCGATGACAGAGGCTCAGGTAACGGAGCCACAACAAAAACATCCATCAGAGCCTTCCTCAGACTCTAGAGCTGGCCCAAGTTCCTCCCCAACCTCCTCATCGTCTGAGTCTGCCCCCAGCTCTCCTGGCAGCTGGCGGACCACAACAACAACCATGTAGAACATGCCTAACAAAGGCAGAGTAATCCTAGTCCTTAGTGAGAAATGGGAAGTCTCTCAAAAGGTAGCCCACCCTACAGATGACAGCAAAAAAGTTCTACCAAAATGAGCTTGCTGTAGAACGGGGCTGCTCAACCTCAGTCCATTTAAAACGGATGGACTTCAGCATCCATCATCCTGCAGGGGAAATCTGAGAATTGAAGTCCATCCACCTTAAACTTGAGAAAGATTTACGTCGGAATGGCATCTTTGGCCCAGAAAATGGATTTGGCATTTTTTTTAGATGGAGTGCAGAGAAAGGTTATCTTCCAGTCAACAGCTGTCCTTCTCGGTTTTATAGCCAGTTTTGAGAAAATTAACCCTGTTGAAGCAAAGGTGAAAAAGTTTGTTTGCTATCTCGCAGGGAAAAGGAAAGAAGAAAAAAAAGTTTAGGAAATTAAATTTCAGAGCAAATGCTAACAAAGCAGGTTATCTGGGGAGACAATATTATCTCTTGTGAATTTAATAAAGGAGCACCCAAGAATATCAGAGAGCAGATACAAGATAGCAAAACTCTTTACTTTTCAATAATTCTTACCGAGATTCGAAGGATTATTACTTCCTTTTGTTTGGCACTACGCAGGTCTGTTCCTGATACCCCCAAAACGAAATAAATTGCTCCCAGTCTAACTGGCTTTCTGGACTGGATTTTTTTAAAGTCTGGATTGGTTGACTTCTATGTATTTATTAAAGCTGTGAGTTAAATGTGATTGTAGAAGGCTTTTAAATTAAATCTGAATGCAAATTGATTTTAGAAATGGGACCAAGATCTACAAAAGCTAGATAAAATCTTGATGGGCCAAGAAAAAGGGATGATTTCAAAAACTTATAAACTGCTCATGAAAATAGAGATAGGTGAGGAAATAGTCAAAGATTCCATGATCACTTGGGGGAAAATTTTTGGGTACCTAATACACTTAGATAAATGGCAAGAGATTTGGTGGGATAATATGAAATTAGTAGTATCCACGGCCTATAAAGAAAATATCTATAAAATGATATACAGGTGGCACCTGCCTCCCGATAGACTAGCTAAAATGTTCTCTGGGCAGTCGGCGGATTGTTGGATATGCAGATGGGAATATGGTACCTATTACCACCAGTGGTGGACGTGTCCAAAAGCAGTGATATTTTGGGGGGAAATAAAAAAAATGGCTCAATGAGATCTTAATGTTAAAAATCGATTGGTGACCAGAGACATGCCTGCTCGGTTCTAAGCCGGAAAATATAAAAAGGGACTTATGGTATTTGGCACTACATATCATTACAGCAGTGAGACTGACGTATGCTCAACTCTGGAAAAATCAAAATATCCCAACAGAGGAGGCTATTATAAAAAAAAATTTTTAGAATGTACGGAAGCAGATATGCTAACTAAAAAATTAAAGGATAAAGAGCAAACACAAGTAGGTTTAGCTTGGGACAAATTTTATAAATGGTTAGAAAAGAGGAAACTATAACCCACATTAGATGAGGAATGGTATTTAATGAGAAATTTATATTATATAGGATAAGTGAGGTCGGATAGACCTAATTGATGTATTAAGGTATATAAGCTGTTCTGTCTTCTCCGGAATATAATTTAGAGTTATAGTACCGAATATTTGTTCATTAAGGTACTATATGGAAGTACGTATTTTTATTGTTGTATTGTTTTTTATGTGTCACTTTATGTTGTGTTGTCTTTTCTTTTTAACTGAAATGTAAATAAAGATTATTTAAAAAAAAGAAAGAAAGAAATGGGACCAAAATGGAGATGTTGGGGGGAGTCAAAGTGAAGCCGTTGTGGTGGAAAAGGCTTAAATTCCTTCACTCAGAATGTCAAACTGGAAGTCTTCCTTCAGTCAAACTCAGCTTGTGGTAATTATTTGCATAAAATGACACAAAATTCTTGGCACCCATTTATAGGTAGTCCTGGGCACACAACCATTTGTTTAAACGGGCGTTTGATGTTACAATGGCACTGAAAAAAGTGACTTATGCCCATTCTTCACACTTATGACCGATGCAGCATCCCGATGGTCCAGTAGTGGATTGCTACCAGGAGTGGGTTCTACTTACCTTTATTACCGGTTCTCTTTGTGTGCGTGCTTCACGCGTGATCGCCTCTTCGGTCGCGCACTTTGTGCGCAATCGCCGCGCGCATGCTCGGTTTGCTCACAGGACACCAAACTTGCGCTTTGCGCAAGCGTGTTGCGAATCTGCCCAGCTGAGGTGCGGCAATCCGCTCTGCCACACCTCTCAGCTGGGTGAAAAAACCAACATATAAGGTCGGCATAACGCCGGGGCGGGCGGGAGGGCCCAGCTCCCAAAGACAGAGATCCGGTTCGGTGATGTCATATTGTCACCGCTACTGGCTCTCAAGAACCGGGCCGAACCGGGAGGAACCCACCACTGGTTGCTCCTGATAGTATCAGTGGCCAGAGGCTCCGCGCACCTGCCCAGACATCATCAAATACACACGTGCGCAAACTGGTAGCAAAGGTAAGTGAAACCCACCACTGTGATGGTCATGTAATCAAAATTCTAGACCCATATTTATGACAGTTGCACTATCCTGGATCATGTGATCCCCTTTTGTGACCATCTGACAAGCAATGTCCATGGGGAAGCTGGATTCACTTAACAACTTAACAAGCCCGTTACTAACTGAACAAGTGCAGGGATTTACTTAACGTCTGTGGCAAGAAAAATCGTGAAACGGGGCAGGGCTCACTTAACAGTTGAGTTGCCCCACAGTTGTTAAGCGAGCCGCTGCAGTTGTTAAGTTAGTAGCACGGTTGTTAAGTGAATCTGAGTTCCCCATTGATGTTGCTTGTCAGGTGGTCACAAAGGGGGAGTCGCATGACTCCTGGACATTGCGATCATCATAAATAGGAGCCAGTTGCTAACTTTTGATCATGTTGTCCATGCTGCAGGGGTTGTAAATATGAAAAACGGTCACTTTTTTTCAGTGCCATTGTAACTTTGAACAGTCACGAAATGAGCTGTTGTAATTTGAGGACTACCTGTATTATGAAAACATGTGACTCAGGTACATATACCCTGTTTCCCCCCAAATAAGACATCCTCTGATAATAAGCCCAATCAGGCTTTTGAGTGCATGGCAATAAGGCCAAGCGCTTATTTCGGGGTTCAAAAAAAAATATAAGCAGGGTCTTATTTTCGGGAAAACGCATTAGATACAGATGATAGATAAATAGTAAGACAGACAGACAGATAGAGATAGAGATAAATAGATAGAGATAGATAAATAGTAAGATGGATAGATAGATAGATAGATAGATAGATAGATAGATAGATAGATAGATAGATAGAAAGAAAGACGGATAGATAGATAGTAAGACGGATAGATAGATAGATAGATAGATAGATAGAGAGAGAGAGAGAGAGAGAGAGAGAGAGAGAGAGAGAGAGAGAGAGACAGACAGACCCAAAACAAGACATCCCCTGATAATAAGCCCAATCAGGCTTTTGAGAGCATGGCAATAAGGCCAAGCGCTTATTTCAGGGTTCAAAAAAAATATAAGGCAGGGTCTTATTTTTGGCGAAAACATGGTAGATACAGATGATAGATAAATAGTAAGACAGATAGATAGATAGGTAGATAGATAGATAGATAGATAGATAGATAGATAGATAGATAGATGAGAGAGAGAGAGAGATACAGATAGAGATAAATAGAGATAGATAAATAGTAAGACGGATAGATAGATAGATCGATAGATAGATAGTAAGACGGATAGATAAATAGTAAAACAGACAGACAGACAGATAGAAAGATAGAGAGAGAGAGGGAGGGAGAGGGAGATATGATATAGACATAGACAGATACCGTTTTCCCCAAAATAAGACATCCCCTGATAATTAGCCCAATCGGGCTTTTGAGTGCATGGCAATAAGGCCAAGCGCTTATTTCAGGGTTCAAAAAAATATAAGACAGGGTCTTATTTTCAGGGAAACACGGTAAGTGAGTGGTGATTTCTGTTTAATTTAAAGGCAAGACGTCATTTGAGAAAGTGAATCCAATCGCACCATTGTAATGCTGTCCCTTCCAACCTAGCAACATTCTCCTGCTCCCTTTGATGTGACATTAGACCACGACTTCATTGATCTATTAAAAAGGACAATTTCATGCATAGCATATTTATGCACATTTGGGTTTTTCTTTTTTTTTAAAAAAAATTAAACAAAGGCCAATTTTGCAGTAACGGATTGATCCACAACGGTTGATCCTCGGGACATTGCCAAGTAAAATGGACTATTGTCACCGGCCTTTTTTTAAAAAAAATCCTCCTGCATAGAAAGAAAATCAGAAAATGGATTAAAATGGTTTGTGATGGGGGGGTCTCCCCTCACAAATTTTTTTTGGGGGGTCTCAGTTCCTTGGTGTTGACATTGCAACCTTTACCTGCCCTTCAAACACAGCAGGATTTGGGGGAGCTTGGAATGGGTTCAATACCCTGTTTCCCCAAAAATAAGACCTATCCCGAAAATAAGACCTAACATGTTTTTACGTGTATGTCTAATATAAGCCCTACCCCTAAAATACCCCCAAAATAAGCCCTACTTAAGAGTTTGCGCAGCTGGCCACATGCCCATTACGTTTGGTTGCTTGCAGTGCCACAGCCACAAGGCGAATTGGTGGTGGCGGAGCTGCCCAGGTGCCCACACCGGCTTATTTCAGGGCCCCCACAGCCGGGCCGTACATGCCCCAACACCAGCCTCGTGCAGCCATGTGTAGTAGGAGTCCACGTAGCCACTGGCCCACTTCTTCTGCTTTCAGGAGGTTGAGTGGTGTGCCGGTGCGGCGGTCGTGAGGCAAGGCAGGTGTCGGGCTGTGGATCAGTGGTGGGTTCCAAATTTTATTACTACCGGTTCTGTGGGCATGGCTTAGTGGGTGTGGCATGGTTTGGTGGGCATGGCTTGGTGGGCGTGGCAGGTGAAGGATACTGTAAAATCTCCATTCCCTCCCCATTCCAGGGGAAGGATACTGCAAAATCCCCATTCCCTCCCGATCAGCTGGGACTCGGGAGGCAGAGAATAGATGGGGGTGGGGCCAGTCAGAATTTGTACTGCCGGTTCTCTGAACTACTCAAAATTTCTTCTACCGGTTCTCCAGAACTGGTCAGAACCTGCTGAAACCCATCTCTGGTTTGGACTACAAGACCGCCGAGGTCCCTTCCAACGTATGATTCTATTTTCTACTCTCATTTTCCATTTGGTACTTTCCCTTTACATAAGAGGTCTACAGAAGTGCCCACAGGGTGCAAAAGTGTGGGTGGGTGCGTGTTTGTGAGATAGCCAGCGTTTGACCAGGTAGGTTATTTCATAAGTACATCACATTTAGCTAAAAATAGAATTAGTGCAACATTGATTTCAGACAAAGACACTGGCATGGATCAGGGATGGGTTCTAAAATTTTTTACTACCGGATCTGTGGGCGTGGCTTATTTTGTGGGCGTGGCTTGGTGGGGGGGTAAGGTGACTGGGTGGGCATGGCCAACTTTTTTTTTTTTACTTTTATTTTTTTTTATTGAAAAGTTTTATAGGAAATACAAACATTTTCTCCCCCCACCCCTCCCCCCTCATCCCATCCCTCCCCCCTTGCCCTCCCACCCATCCCCCATCCCCCTTCCCCCCCACCCCGCTCCCTAGACTTCCCAGAACAAGCACAGGGTATAGCACTCACAAACATAAAACTAAAATATGCTAACAAATTGTTGACTTCAAATTCTTTCTAGGTCTTTAACTCCTTATAGCTCAAAACACTATAAACATAAGCTAAAAATTGAAAATGTTTCACTCATAAGCTATATGAATCTTCTTAGTCTGATATTTGTTTTGAATATAGTCGATTCATCTTCTCCATTCCGATATGTATCTTTCGTTTGAATGGTCTTTTAAGATATGATGAAATTTTTGCCATCTCTGCCAAATGCACGACTTTTAGTGTCCATTCCTCAATAGTAGGTGGATCTTCCTTCTTCCAATACTGTGCCACCAGTAACCTGGCAGCTGTTATTAATTTTTTTTTTTTTTACTTTTAAAAGCATTTTTTTTACAACCTTAAGAGGTTGCAGAAAAAAAATGCTTTTAGAAGCCTCTGACGATCAGGCAACTCAGCTGGGATCGTCAGAGGCTTTTAAAAGCATTTTTTTCTACAACCTCTTTGGCTGAAGAGGTTGCAGAAAAAATGCTTTTAAAAGCCTCTGATGATCCTAGCTGAGCCGCACAATCATCAAAGTTTTTTTTTTTCTTTTAAAAGCATTTTTTTCAGCCGAAGAGGTTGTAGCAAAAGATGCTTTTAAAAGTAAAAAAAAAAAAAAGCCTCTGATGAGGTGGGAAGGGTAAGCGAATGGTGACTGGGCCGGGGACCAGCTCAGGGGCGTGGCCAGCCAATGTTATTACCAGTTCTCCAAACTACTAGAAATTTTTACTACCAGTTCTTATGAACCGGTGCGAACTGGGAGCAACCCACCACTGGCTTGGATGGCCTTTCTGCAGGGGCCCTGAGTTAAACCGGAGCTTGGTTCCTGTTGAAGACTTCAACAGTATTGTTTGCAACCGTATTTACCTTTGTCTTCTTTTGCAAAGCTCTCCAATCCCAGCCTCCGGATCTGGAATATGTTGGACCAAGTCCAATCATGTTTAACTTCTGAGTGTAAACAAGATTGGAGCTTCATTCCAGATGCTGCCACCTTGTAGAAGCAGAGTTTAGATCAGGGAGCAATATTTCTCATTTATACATTTGTAGGATGCCATATATAAGTGAAATATGTGTAAAGCTACATGTAATAACTATTTTAGTCTCCCTCTCTCTCTCTCTCTCTCTCTCTCTCTCTCTTTCTCTCTCTCTCTGTGTGTGTGTGTGTGTGTGTATGTGTGTGTTTGTTGTTGATTATTTTTCTGTAAAGGTCAAGCTGTTATAGGTAACCTCCAGTGCTTTCAATTCCATTACAAAATTTTAAAAGAAGTTATCACTTAATAGATGTAATCAGGGCTGACAAGAGATCACCCCATCTATTTTATAGGTGAACTTCATATTCTGGAAATAATCTTATTAACCTGATGTCAATCCGATGGCAAATAGGTTCTGACTCATTCCTGGCTTAAGAAGATGAAAAATAACTTTCTTTTCATTAATGTAAGATTACATTAAAACAGTTCAAATAGCTCCTTCTTTCCTCCCATCTCTTTTATCCTTCCTTCCTTCCTTCCTTCCTTCCTTCCTTCCTTCCTTCCTTCCTTCCTTCCTTCCTTCTCATTTTGTCTTTTCTTCCTTCTTTTTATTTCATTTTTCTTCCTCCATCTCTCTTTTCCTTCCTCCCTTCCTTCTTTTTGTCTTCTTCCTTCTTTCCTTCCTTCCTTCCTTCCTTCTTTCTTTCCTTCCTTCCTTCCTT
Source organism: Pantherophis guttatus (assembly GCF_029531705.1). Next base: position 926,356 of record NW_026844029.1, on the reverse strand, counting down.
CCTTCCTTCCTTCCTTCCCTCCCTCCCTCACTCCCTCCCTCCCTCCCTGCCTACCTGCCTCACTTCCTTCCCCTTCCTTCCTTCCTTCCTTCTTTTTCCATTTTGTCTTTTCTTCCTTCTTTTTATTTCATTTTTCTTCCTCCATCTCTTTTTTCCTTCCTTCCTCCCTTCCTTCTTCTTGTCTTCTTCCTTCTTTCCTTCTTCCTTCCTTCCTTCTTCCTTCCTTCCTTCCTTCCTTCCTTCCTTCTTTCCTTCCTCACTCCCTCCCTGCCTACCTGCCTACCTGCCACACTGCCTGCTCCTTCCTTCCTTCCTTCCTTCCTTCCTTCCTTCCTTCCTTCCTTCCTTCCTTCCTTCCTTCCTTCCTTCCTTCCTTCCTTGCCGCATTTTGTGATGCACGCTCACATTTCCGGTGCTGGGCGAACCAGTTGCTATGGTATGCGAATCCCACCTCTGATTAAAATACTGGATAAATTCAGGTGGAGAACTATTTTTTCCTTTGCATAAAATACCTTTGTCTGCGAGCGTTCATAACTGATGCATAGACGTACTCTCTTCCAAATCTGAGTATACTTTCCAGATGAAAACTAAATTATAATTTTAAGAAAGAACTGCAGATCAAATGACCACCTGCCTTCCTAATAGAAAAGCAAAGTGCAGAAACTCACATTCTATCAATAAGAGCTCATTTAGAATGGCAATTGGTTGTTTAAGACGATTCCCAACTGGGCCACGAGAATCTTATCATCTAAACATGGTTATCAATGAACAGAAATGGAAGACAACGCTAATCTGATGTGGAAGAAGCCTGTCATGCAGATTGATTTATCATATAGATAAGAATTATATAAAAAACATGATGAGTGGTTTCCCTGAGTGGTAGAAAACACTATTTCAGTTTTAAATAACAGGGTGAACGAAAGCAATAAGTTGTATTGAAGCTCCTGCACATGCATAATGCCAAAGAATGACAACCAGAGGTGGAATTCAGCCAGTTCAGACCGGTTCGGGTGAATTGGTAGCGCCGACAATCTTCCGAACCGGTAAGGAAGGTAAGTAGATTTCACCCCTGGCTGTGATGTTGAACCTATGACACTCTGGAGCCTGGATAGAGTGAAAAACAGGTCTTCCAGGCCCACCAGAAGTCGGGAAATGGGCTGTTTCTGGCCTCCAGAGGGCCTCCAGGGGCATGGGGAAAGCTGTTTTTGCCCTCCCCAGGCTCCAAAAAAGGCCTCTGGAGCCTGGGGAGGATGAAAAATGGGCCTACTGGGCCCACCGGTAACCTTTTTGCCATCGCGTGCCAAAAGCGTGAGGAGCGTGTGTGTGGGGGGGTCACACACTCATGCACAGGGGGCATGCGGGGCATTGAATTATGGGTGTGGGCATGCATGCATGCGACCTCCTGTATTCCCCCCAGCAGAAGCTGGGACAAGTAACGGGAGCTCACCCCATTATGCGGCACTAGGGATTTGAACCGCTGAACTGCCTACCTTTCGATCGACAAGCTCAGCGTCTTAACCACTGAGCCTCTGCGTCCCTTTAAGAGACTATAATGTATTTTTTATCTTTAGTTTTCTGGTATTTTGAGAGGGGGAAATGTTCATTGTTTGCCACTCATTCTCTAAGATTACCGTAAATTCCAAAGATCTTTGATGCAACTGGTTGACTTGAAATTAATATCTGTTTTGAAAGGAAGAACTTCTGATTGTCAGGAATCAGATGTTCCCCAGGTACAGGTAGACCATTGGAGGAAATTTCAGGAGAAGCTAACTGCACATCTGTACTCGACCATTAAGTTACTGATATCCCATGCTGATTCTAGCTAAATTCAAAGCTTAAGAAAATATTGTCTGGATCAGATGTTTTGGCAGATGTTGAGTCAGGGCTGTGAGTCCCAGAGCTCTTCACCAAATAATTCTCCTCTTTCTGTTTCCCCAAATTTCTGTCAGGAACCCAAAAAATGTCAATCATTACCTTTGGCTTGACGGGAGAGAGAGAGTGAGAGAAAGAAAGGGAGAGAGAGGGAGAGATGATAAATGGAGAAAGAGCTACTTAACAATGCTTTAACCTAGTGAAGAATGAGCTGATCTCACCACTTCAGATAAATCAACCACAAGTTAAATCCCAGACTCAAGAAGATCAGAAAGAACAACTGCCAACCTTTAGATTGACAAGCTCAGCATCTTAGTCACTGAGCCACCGCATCCCTTTCCATAGTCTATAGATGTTAATGTCTGTGTGTCTGTTGATGGCTGATTTGTTGGAGCGCCAGGCTTCTAGAAATTCCCTGGCGTTTTTGGCCTGGTCTAGGATTGTCACATTTTCCCGATTGAATCTCTTCTTAAATCTGTCTACTTGTTGTGAAATTAAAGAATTTTCGCTATGCTTTCTGTCAGCCAGTTGATGTTCTTGGATGAGTTCTACCAGTACCATTTCAGATAAATGGTTGTCCAATCTCTTCTTAAAAACCTCCTGGGTCAGGGGAAAAAAGTATAGTAAGTTGATATGGGCAAGATCATCATCATCATCTTCGTTTAACGATCCCATAATTCCTTGCGGGGTGGAGTCTGAGCAACTGAATGGAGCTAGCAGAATGTTTACTGGCCGGATGTCTTTCCTGTTGCCAATGTGGAGTTTTGTTCAGCAGATATATTCTCATTGTGCCCAGAGAGAGAAATATCTGCCTCTACCTAGGATCGAACTCACGACCTCCTGATTGTGAGGCGAGAGCTTCGCCTCTAGGCCACCGCACCACTCTCAATATGGGCAAGATGTTCCCCTACAATAGGTAGAATAGCTGGTTTTATTAGTGGTGGGTCAACAAATACAAATAGTCAATCAGAATAGAGCTGGAAGGGATCTTGGAGGTCTTCTCATCCATCCCATTGCTCAAGCAGGAGATCCTATCCCCGTGATGGCGAACCTATGGCACATGTGCCACAGGTGGCATGTGAAGCCATGTTGCCTGGCACGCCAGCTCAGCTCCGGTGCGCATGCATGCACCGGCCAGCTGATTTTTGGGCCTTCTGGAGTCTCTAGGAGTCTCTGGAGGTTAGGGACAGCAAAAAACATCACTTCCTGTCCAACTGGAAGTTGGGAAATGGGCTGTTTTGGGCCTTTGAGGGGGTGGGGAAGGCTGTTTTTGCCCTCCCCAGATGCATAGAGAGGATTTGGAGCCAGGTGAGAAAGAAAAACAGGCCTACTGGGCCATCATGTGCCAGGAGCGGGGGGGAGGGGGGTCGTGCATGCATGCGCAGGACAGGTTGCATAGAATTATGGGTGTGGGAACACACATGTGCGACCCTCCCCCGCCCCCCCTTCCTGGCACACGATGGCAAAAAGGTTAGCCATCACTGTCCTATCCCATTTCAGACAGGTGGCTATCCAGTCTCTTCTTAAAAACCTCCAATGATGAAGCACCCACAATTTCTGACCTCAAGTCAGAAGTAAGTCCTCAACATACGTCCACAACTGAGTCCAACATTTCTGTTGTTAAGTGAGACAATTGTTCGATTAATCTGACTTTGCCCACTGACTTTGCTTGTCGAAAGGTTGCAAAAGTGATCGCATGACCCCCCGGACACTGCAACCGTCATAAATATGAGTCCATTGTCAAGGGTCTGAATTTTTGATCATGTGACCATGGGGGAAAAAAACCACGAGTCACTCTTTTCAGGGCCATTGCAACTTCTAACAGTCACTAAACGAAGTGTAGTAATTTGAGGACTGCCTGTACTTGATTTGTTGATTTTCCCAATGAGATTGAGAAAAGAGAGAGAAAGAGAGAAGAAAGAGGGATAAAAGAAAGGAAAGAAAAAAAAACTGATAAAACAGCTGCATTCAGCCAAAGATAAATGACCACAACATTCTGGGTTCTATAGTAGTTTAGCAGCCGAGAGTCTTTTTATCTTAATGAAAAATGCCTTTTCTTAACATATCTGTTCCCAGCCTTTTTTTTTTCTTTTACTAAAACTTGTTATTTTCTCTATGCACAATTAGAGCCTAGACAAATATATATAAATGGACACCAGATATTCATTTCCTGATCTCTTTCTAAAATAAATCATTTCTGAGTCCGGTACAGTACTTTATGGTATAATAATCAGGAGTCCTCGAATTTAATTTGGATGCTAATTAGATTTATTGCAATGCTCCTTGCAAAAGAAAATTGTCCAGTGTTATGTTTATTTATTATTATTTTTTCCCCTTCTCTGCCAGAATGAAATTCTGAACTGAACAGAAGAGAACTTCAGAAGAAACAAACACTCAAAGAAAAGAGACACTCGTTTTAAAAAGCTTGCTGAAATGCATTTCTTGCCCCATCAAAACTAGTTATAATCAGCCTATAATTCTACACTTTTAGCTTATTGGTTTTCCTTGTTGCTGTTATTTGGAAAGTCGTGTCCGACCCATTGCGACCCCATGGACTACGTTCCTCCAGGCCTTCCTGTCCTCTACCATCCTCTGGAGTCCATTTAAGCTCACGCCGACTGCTTCAGTGACTCCATCCAGCCACCTCGTTCTCTGCCGTCCCCTTCTTCTTTTGCCCTCAATCTTTCCCAGCATGAGGCTCTTCTCCAGGGAGTCCTTCCTTCTCATTAGGTGGCCAAAGTATTTGAGTTTCCTCTTCAGGATCTGGCCTTCTAAAGAGCAGTCAGGGTTGATCTCCTCTAGGACTGACCGGTTGGATGGCCTTGCAGTCCAAGGGCCTCGCAGGAGTCTTCTCCAGCACCAGAGTTCAAAGGCCTCAATTCATTGGCACTCAGCCTTTCTTATGGTCCAACTTTCACAGCCATACATTGCAACTGAGAAAACCATAGCCTTGGCTATACGCACTTTTGTTGGCAGGCTGATGTCTCTGCTTTTTAGTATGCTGTCTAGATTTGCCATAGCTTTCCTTCCCAGGAGCAAGCGTCTTTTAATTTCTTGGCTGAAGTCCCCATCTGTGGTGATCTTGGAGCCCAGGAAAATAAAATCCGTCACTACCTCCATTTCTTCCCCATCTATTTGCCACGAATTGAGAGGGCCGGATTCTATGATCTTAAATTTTCTGAATGTTGAGTTTCAAGCCAACTTTTCCACTCTCCTTCTTCACCCACATCAAGAGGCTCTTTAGTTCCTCTACACTTTCTGCCATTAGAGTGGCATCATCTGCATATCTGAGGTTGTTGATATTTCTCCCGGCAATCTTAATTCCAACTTTTGATTCATCTAGCCCCACCTTTCTCAGGATGTGCTCTGCATATAAGTTAAATAAGTTAAATAAAAGTTTTCAAACTTATCTGATAATAAGCCATAAACCAATATTTCTCAGCTGGAAAGCTTCCAGATAATTGGACTTCAATCCAGGGATGGTATTTACTTACTTTCCCTACCAGTTCGTAAATGTGAGCGCATGCGCCCCATCCATGCATGCGTCCAGCCTTCCGTGCATGCATTTTGCTGCCGCACATGCCTTCTACACATGCGTCCCGCCTCAAAAACATGCCTAAATAGGATGGCATAGAGACGGTTTCAGCGAACCGGTCCGAACTGGCTTGGGTGAACCGATCCGAACCGGCTTGGGCGAACCGGTCCACTACCAGTTCAGGTGAACTGGTCCGAACCGGCTGAATACCACCTCTGCTTCAATCCCTAAAAATTCCACTCTTATCAGTACAGATAGGCCTCAACTTACAATAATTCATTTAGTTAGCGGAAGGTACAATGGCATTGAAAAGAAGTGACTTTTAACCATTTTTCACACTTATACCGTGTTTCCCTGAAAATAAGACCCTGTCTTATATTTTTTTTGAACCCCGAAATCAGTGCTGGGCTTTATTTTCAGGGATGTCTTATTACTTTGGGGGGGCATCGAGCAAGATGGGGCCCCTCTTGCCGTCTTACCTGATTTCCAGCTCCGGCTCTCTCCAGCTCTCTGGAGCCGCATGTGGCTCTTTCACCCCCCTGCTGCAGCTCCCTATCACTCAAAGTATGCATTGAAACTGCCAATGTGTGACACCCACTGGCATACGATTTATTGAGCTTTTCAACCCCCGGTAGGCCAACCATGGCTAAGTCCAAGAAAAGAAAAGTTTCAGAAGAAAACAGAACGTTTAATTCAACTACATAGGCTAGTTTTGTGGCCGCTCAAGAAATAGTCAGGCACGGGAAGGGTTTTGTGGCTCCCGGTGTTTTCTTTTCTGTGGGAAACGGGTCCAAATGGTTCTTTGAGTGTTTAAGGTTGCAGACCCCTGCCCTAACCCTAACCAGAGGAAATGGTGGGGACCAGCTACGCGTGCATTTAAATATTTTTGGGGAGGGCTTATTTTCGGGGAGGGCTCATTTTACCGTATGAGCTCAAAAGCCCGATTGGACTTATTATCAGGGGATTTCTTATTTTAGGGTAGCTGTTGCAGCATCCCCATGTTCACAGGAACAAAATTTGGATGCTTGGCAAGCAGTTCATATTTATTTATTTATTTATTTATTTATTTATTTATTTATTTATTTATTTATTTATTTATTTATGCCGCCCTTCTCCGGAGACTCAGGCGGCTTACAATGCGTTAAGCAATAGCCTTCATACTTTTGTATATATTTTATACAAAGTCAGCTTATTGCCCCCACAAACTGGGTCCTCATTTAACCTACCTTAGAAAGGATGGAAGGCTGAGTCAACCTTGAGCCTTGGAGAGATTCGAACCAGCAGAAATTGCAGGCAGCTGTGTTAATGACAGGGTGCACTAAACCACTGTACTATCAAGGCTCTTATGATGGTTGCGTTGTCCTGGGGTCATGTGATCTCCTTTTTATGACCTTCTGACAAGCAAAATCCATGAGGAATCCAGATTCACTTAACAATCATGTCACTAACTCAGCCACCGCACTGATTGTTGTCATCTTGGGACAATGGGGAAGTTCTAACATGCCACTCCCTTTTTTCTGAGATTTCTACCCCAAATCCTAGTCTAGTAGTCTCCAGTCAAATAAGAGCTACATTCATTTTATGAATTTGATGAATTAGATAGAAACACTCTATAACAGTGGGTCTCAACCTTCCTAATGCTGCGACCCTTTAATACAGTTCCTCATGTTGTGGTGACCCCCAACCATAAAATTATTCCTAAAATCATTGAAAATATGTGTTTTCTGATGGTCTTAGGCGACCCCTGTGAAAGGGTTGTTCGACCCCCAAAGGGGTCCCGACCCACAGGTTGAGAACCACTGCTCTATAGAGTCTTTCAAGAACTGAACTCAACTTCTAGATGCAAAGTGGCCATGTATATCTACAAAACAAAAGACCTTCAACTCCAGGATGATGGGATTAAGGCATGACCCTCCAGAACATAATAAGATTAACCCACTAGCATCAGAGCTCGCTGCGTTGCACAATCTCCTATGGACATTGTCCGAGCTTCAACCAAACTTAGCTCAGACAACCTATAGAGCCAGCTATGACCCCTAGAATAGCCAATAGAATACATGTTCTTGCACAGGAACAGGAAGCTCAAGTTCAAAGCCCAAGGGAAGGTATAAATACTCCTCACTCTCAACTCCATGTGGTCAGCTGCACCAGAGAATCAAGTGCTTGGTGGTTCTACTTAAACCAATCAGCCTCCATGTTTCCAGTGTTTTCCTCCCATCTTGGAACTAAACCAGATGGATATTTCTCCAATACTATTTGGGGGACTTGGGGAAATCTCCCAATTTCCTAGTTGTAGTCTCCATTTTTCCCAAGATAGTCAAATTTGGAGGAAAGATAAGGTATTTATTAATAACTAAACATCAAGTACTTGTCCCTTAGGACATAATTCAATAAGATAGTGCCTACTCCTGGGAAGGTCCTGCCCTTAGTATTTGCAAATTTCCCACAAGACTCTAAAATCATCAGATATATGACTTATTTCTTCCTGCTTCTGCCAACAACTATTTATGTGGACTGACCTTTTTGAATAAAGCAGAGGAAAGTCTGCAGCACAAGAATTACCTCCCACCATCTCTTGATCATAAAGTTGTCTTTACGATCATGTATATTTTTAGACCGTGGGAGACCACTCATGCCAGCATGTAAGGGCAAAACTTCAAAATGCTCGTGTCAAACTGACAAGAAAGTCAGGGGATATAAAAGTGAAATTAGCTCTTCGAAGATAACACCCGAAATCAAAACAGCTGGAGAGATATTTCCACGGGTAGACATAATTTCCCAAATATAGAAAAGATTTGTCCAACTCTCTGCAAACGTGTTTTCCCACTTGAAATGCCGTAATTCCAACCTCTCGGGTATTTGCATTTGATTGGAATGAACAAAACTCGGTTCTAACTGTGCACCTTTCCCAGATTTCTCTCTCTCTCTCTCTCTCTCTCTCTCTCTCTCTCTCTCTCTCTCTCACCAGGTAATTTCATCTTGGAGAATCTACGTCTCCATCTCTGCACACCAGGTTACCCTTGAATAATCTTGGAAGCAGAGAAAATGAAGTCAGTAAGACTAGATCTGTTCTCCCGCTGTTTTTATTTTTGCCGGGTGTTTGGGTTTATGGGAGAGCGTGAGTTGATACTCTTATTCTGCAGAAAAGGGAAACTCGTTGGGGATTTGATTTCACTTGTCCTTACATGAGCCAGGCCTGATTTCACACTTCACAGTACAGGAGTGAACCACAGACGAAGATGAGTTGCTGGTTTCAAGGGAGTAGGATCATTGGCTGAAACCTTGTCAGCTCAGTTGCTTTGGGCTAAATGGGGGCCGTTTTTATATACTGATAGTGAAAGGAGGAGGAGGAGGAAGGAGGAGTGGAGGAGAAGAGAGCACAAGGGAGGAAGAGGAGGAGGAGGGAGGAGCAAGGAGGAAGAGGAGGGAGGAGGAGGAAAAGGAGGAGAAGAAGAGGAGGAGAAGAGGAGGAGGGGGAGGAGGAGGAAGAGGAAGAAGAGGAAATGGAAGAAGAATAGGAGAGAGGAGGAGGAGGAGGAGGAAGAGGAGAAAGAAGAAGAGGAGGAGAGGAGGGAGAGGGGGAGGAAGAGGAAGAGGAAGAGGAGGAGGAGGAGAAGGAGAAGAGGAAGAGGAAGAAGTGGAAGGAGAGGAAGAAGAGGAAATGGAAGAATAGGAGAAAGGAGGAGGAGGAAGAGGAAGAGGAAAAGGAAGAAGAAGAAGAAGGGGAAGAGAAAGGAGGAGGAGGAAGGGGAGAAGGAAGAAGAGGAGGAGGAGGAAATGAAAGAAGAATAGGAGAAAAGAGGAGGAAGAGGAGAAGAAAGAAGAAGAAGAGGAGGAGGGGAGGGGGAGGAGGAGGGGGAAGAGGAAGAGAAAGAGGAAAAAGAAGAGGAGGAGGAGGAGGAGGAGAAGGAGAAGGAGGCAGAGGAGGAGGAGGAAGAGGAGAGGAGGAGAAGGAGAAAGAGGAGGAGAAAGAGGAAGAAGTGGAAATGGAAGAAGAATAGGAGAAAGGAGGAGGAGGAGGAGGAGGAGGAAAGAAAGAAGAACCAACAATCACAACTTTCCATTTTCATTTCCCTGGGATTAGATCTGAATCAATCTCTTGGTCAATGGAACTTAAGTGCAACTTCATTTGCTCAGCATTGATTGGACGAGACTTCTCAAAAGTCGGAGAGCAGAAAAAGCAAAAGTCATTATCAGCGCTTAACAAGATGGACCACTCCCAGATCAAAAGGCCTGGTGCAGATGCCTGGATAACTGCCTGCGGCAATGGTGAAATTCATTTTTTTTTTACTACCAGTTCTGTGGGCGTGGTGTGGCTTGGTGGGCATGGCAGGAGAAGGATACTGCAAAATCCCCATTCCCACCCCACTCCTGGGGGAAGAATATTACAAAATCTCCATTCCCGCCCCACTCTGGGACCAGCCAGAGGTGACATTTGCCGGTTCTCCGAACGACTCAAAATTTCCGCTACAGGTTCTCCAGAACCTGTCAGAACCTGCTGGGTTTCTCCCCTGGCCTGCGGTCACACAACGTCACAACATCACGGGATCCCCTTTTGCGACCGCCTGACAAGCAAAGCCGAGGGGGAAGCTGGACTCCCTTAACAATTAATTTACGGCCAAAATATTTAATTATTTTAAATTGCTTTGAAATTTTGTATGTTCTGTTTTTTTTACTCTGGCTGTTCACCGCCCTGAGTCCTATTGGAGAAGGGCGGTATAGAAATGGAAACAAACAAACAAACAAACAAACAAACAAACAAACAAACAAATAAATAAATAAATAGACCGGATTTATTCATTCAACAACTGCCGTGATTCCCTTAACAAATGTGGCAAGAAAAACTGTAAAATGGGGGGGGAGGGGGAGAAACTCAGTTAACAACTGCTTCGCTTAGCGACATAAATCTTGGGCTCAATTGCGGTCATACGTGGAGGACTAACTGTATAGGGAATTAAAAAAACACACACACAAACAGGCCTTATGAGAACCAAAACTGAACCATCAGCAGGCACAGAGTAAGTTCACTTAAACAAATATCAGGCTAATTCCTCATCAATCACAGCCCTGCTCCGGCTGTTCTCCCCTACCGCCTAGGACATTATCTTACCGCTGTGAGAATTAAAGGGGATTATAATGGATAACTACGATACTGCTAAGTGTCAGCCCCGTAATGCATGATCTGATGCTTTCCACCTATTGTGACTGGACCGTGCGCTGCTGTGAGCATTGCAATGGGAAGCTGGAGAAAACAGAGAAAGGACAAGAGGCCAATTTTGGGGTCGCTTGACCCAACCGGAATCTTTGCACCTAATAATTTTGTTTTTCGGGAGATTCGGGAATACCATGCTAGGTTTGCTTCAGTGGTGAAATCCAATTTTTTTTTACTACCGGTTCTGTGGACATGGCTTGGTGGGCGTGGCAGGGGAAGGATACTGCAAAATCTCCATTCCCACCCCAATCTAGGGGAAGGATACTGCAAAATCCCCATTCCCACCCCACTCCTGGGGAAGAATACTGCAAAATCCCCATTCCCACCCCATTCTGGGAGAAGGATACTGCAAAATCCCCATTCCCTCCCCATTCCTGGGAGAAGGATACTGCAAAATCCCCATTCCCTCCCCACTCCTGGGGGAAAGATACTGCAAAATCTCCATTCTCTCCCCATTCCTGGGAGAAAGATACTGCAAAATCCCCATTCCCTCCCCACTCCTGGGGGAAGGATACTGCAAAATCTCCATTCCTTCCCCACTCCTGGGTGGAAGGATACTGCAAAATCTCTATTCCCACCCCAATCTGGGACCAGCCAGAGGTGCTTTTTGTCGGTTCTCCGAACTACTCAAAATTTCCACTACCGGTTCTCCAGAACCTGCTGGATTTCACCCCTGCTTTGCTTCTTCCAGATTCTACAGAGTTTTTTTTTTTAAAAAAAGCAAGCAAAACATTGAACTCCTGTGTGGGAAGAAATATCCATTTGAATCAGTTCCAGGCCGGGAGAAAGGCACTGGAGACAAAATGGAGGCTGGAGGCTGATTGGAAAGAGAGTCCATTTATTGATGAAGCAGAACTATTAAACACATGTGATTCTGATGCAGCTGATCACATGGAGTTGGGCTTATATACCTTATCTTGGGCTTTGAACTTGAGCTTCCTGTTCCTGTGCAAGAACATGTCATTGTAAGATATTGGAAGACTGTTACAATGTCCCCCCTAGTCCTTCTTTTCATTAAACTAGACCTAATTATATTTATCCAGTAATGTTTTCACATATTTGCAAGATCACCACATATGATAAAATGAATTGAACGGTTCCCTTAACAACTAGAGTGATTTGTTCAAGAACCATGGCAAAAAAGAAAAAAGAAAAAAAAAGATCATAAAATTGAGCCTAATTTACTGAACTGCTCCCAATTGTGACCATAACTTGAGGATTATGTAAATTATCTCATAGCAACTGAGAAAATGTCAATAGTGCAAAACATCAAGAGAGACAAATGTACGGCGGATGCACACATAATTTATTTATCATATGGCACATTCCCGTTTCGATAAAAACACGAGATAAAAACACAATATATGAAATATAAAATCTTAAATATTATATACGTGTGCCTAGATTACAGATATATTTTTTTTCCTTCATTTGTCACAGCCAGGAAATCAGCGAAGTCTCCATTATAGATTCTATTTTGGCATTCTAACACTCTCTGTTGAATAGTTTGTTAGATGCGCACAATAAAAGTGAGAGTGGAAATATGTTGTTCTACGATGATAACAAAGATTTGATTTGATTTGATTTGATTTCGTGAGGGCCTATTTTTGGCCGAAATTGACCGTGTAATCCTTTTCCTTGCCAGCATTCTGTTCGTGTTCTTAGTACACTATTTTCATTTTCATTCTTTGTTTCCGGTACATTTAATAAGTTCCGCTTTTTAATTTGCATCAATGCTTGGTCTCGACTGGTTTTTTTTTTTACATAATCAGCCAATCCACGCTTTTCTTCATCGATAGTTTTTTTGACCTGATGTAAACCTCTGCCAACATTTCTGCAGAGCAAGTATAATCTGTCAACATTACTACGAGGATGTTACACAGAGTTAATAGTTATGCATTTTCTTGGTTTTCGGTCAAAACTGTCCAGTTCAGCTTGTGTCAAGCTAATAAATCCAGCAGCATATTATTTATTTATTTATTTATTTATTGGTTCGATTTATATGCCACCCTTCTCCGGAGACTCAGGGCGGCTTACAATGCGTTAAGCAATAACCTTCATACTTTTGTATATACCTGCTTAGTAGGGCTTTCGCCCACTCCACCCCAAGTATCGTATCATACTCCTATTGGTATCTTGACTATTACTTGTTGATTGTATCTCATGATTTATGATTGTATCTTATTGCAACCAAGCTGATTTCCATGGAGGATTTGTATATTGCACAGACTAGAAAGAGGGCTGAGAAAATATCTACAAACCCCACACAAACTGTTTCAACTTCTCCCCTCAGGACGCTGCTATAGGGCATTGTATGCCAAAACAATTTGACATAAAGATATTTTTCCCCCATGCCATCATTCTGCTAAACACTTAATTCCCACCGAGATGTCTTATGCCTAGAGATATTTACCTATGTAGTAAGGCTGTACTGCTATTATCATTCTCATCTTCTCACCTTTCCTACTTTCTTTTCCTGTTGGTATCTTATGATTTATCACTTGTTGCTTGTATCTTATGATTTATGATTGTATTTTATGATTTATGATCTACGACTCATCACTTTGTTGTTTGTATGTACATTGAGAGCTTATGCACCAGAGACAAATTCCTTGTGTGTCCAATTACACTGTCAATAAAGAGTATTCTAACCTATTCCATTCCATTCCATTCCATTCCATTATTCTATTCTATTCTATTCTATTCTATTCTATTCTATTCTATTCTATTCTATTCTATTCCATTTCATTCCTCCTCCTCCTCCTCTATTCTATTCTATTCTATTCTATTCTATTCTATTCTATTCTATTCTATTCTATTCCATTCCATTCCATTCCATTCCATTCCATTCCATTCTTCTTCCTCCTCCTCCTTCTCTTCTCTTCTCTTCTCTTCTCTTCTCTTCTCTTCTCTTCTCTTCTCTTCTCTTCTCTTCCTCTTCTCTTCTCTTCTCTTCTCTTCTCTTCTCTTCCATTCCATTCCATTCCATTCCATTCCATTATTCTATTCTATTCTATTCTATTCTATTCTATTCTATTCTATTCTATTCTATTCTATTCTATTCTATTCTATTCTATCCATTCCATTCCATTCCATTCTTCTTCTTCCTCCTCCTTCTCTTCTCTTCTCTTCTCTTCTCTTCTCTTCTCTTCTCTTCTCTTCTCTTCTCTTCTCTTCCATTCCATTCCATTCCATTCCATTCCATTCCATTCCATTCCATTATTCTATTCTATTCTATTCTATTCTATTCTATTCTATTCTATTCTATTCTATTCTATTCTATTCTATTCTATTCTATTCTATTCTATTCCATTTCATTCCTCCTCCTCCTCCTCTATTCTATTCTATTCTATTCTATTCTATTCTATTCTATTCTATTCTATTCTATTCCATTCCATTCCATTCCATTCCATTCCATTCCATTCTTCTTCCTCCTCCTTCTCTTCTCTTCTCTTCTCTTCTCTTCTCTCTTCTCTTCTCTTCTCTTCTCTTCTCTTCTCTTCTCTTCTCTTCCATTCCATTCCATTCCATTCCATTCCATTCCATTCCATTCCATTCATCACAGGTATGGTCCAGGTATTTATAGCTTTGATAGTTTTCCCTGTCATTCAATGTTATCATTAGCAATTTTCCAACTCTTTGGATGTATTCTTTACTAATCAAATTTTAATTTGCTCATGCTTGATGCTATCCAAGTTTAAAATGCCCAAATAATCATTCGTCCTGATGGTTCGGCCATTTGGCATTTCAATTCTATTACCATTCACGATTTGCCCTAGCACATGTCTCTAGGCTCAATTCCACTTCTATGTCTGTGCTAAAAAAAACCACTTATTCTTTTTTTTGTCTTGTTGTTATTATTATTTCATTAGAGCAACATTCCATTACTGAAATTTTCAGCAAGCCGAATGGGTACAAACAGTTTTAATAACTTGTCAGGCGAAATATCTGTGCCAAATAGTTGATTGGCTCGTGCCAACTATGGAGACCTCATCTTGTCCTTTAAGCATCCCTCGGATGGCAATTTATAGGGCACTAAACATTTGGAGAGTTTATTTTATTTTATTTTTGCAGCAGCCAATTCGTTACGATTGAAAGTCTTGGGAAAATCCGGTTTTAAAAAGCCAGTCAGAAACTATAAAAAGTACAGCCAAGTGAATATTTTCTGGATGGTTTTTGCTAGACACAAACGCTCCAGAGAAAGAAAGAATATATGAACTCCATTCACAAGGGGATGGAGAGAAGAGAAAGGGACAAGAAAGAAAATAAAACTGGATGTCGTCCGTCCTCCTACCTTCCAAGCTTCTGTGCATTTACCTTGTTTGAAAATTACTCTCTGTCACTATTGTGGGTTCCCTAAGCAATTCACCACAAAAGAATAGAAAGGAAACGGATAGCTATGATCCATCTGGTGCCGAAATGCTTTTAATGAAAGCATTGTGATTTCAAATGAGTGCTATCCATTATCTTCTCTCTCTCTCTCTCTTCATTTTTTTGAACTGCATGAAAACTCATGAGACTCCTGACCAATATTTGCCAAAGAAAAAAAGCACGATTAAAAAAAAAATGGCATTGAAATATGTGAATTCAATGACAGCGATATTAGTCACATCTTATCCTTTGACCTTTCTATCAGCAGAAACAGAAAGCTGTTATAAGGGTCGGGGATTTTTTTTTGGCAGTAATAAACCTCCTTAATGCCACTCAAATGCTTAAGCTTCAAATCTACTCCCCACACCAATCCTTTTAACTAACTGTTGAAAGGAGATGAAATAAATAGAAAATTTCTCCTTATTTCCAGGTTGAATCTCTCCTTGTTCAGTTTCCATCCATTGCTCCTTGTCTGGTCTTCAGGTGCTTTGGAGAATAGCTTGACCCCCTCCTCTTTGTGGCATCCCCTCAAATATTGGAAGACTGCTATCATGTCTCCCCTGGTCTTTTTCTTCCCTAGACTACCCATGCCCAGTTCCTGTAACCGTTCTTCGTATGTTTTAGCCTCCAGTCCCCTAATCATCTTAGTTGCTCTTCTCTGCACTCTTTCTAGAGTCTCCGCATCTTTTTTATAGTGTGGTGACCAAAACTGGATGCAGTACTCTAGGTGTGGTCTTACTCAGTGGTGGGTTTCAAATTTTTTTACTACCGGTTCTGTGGGTGTGGCTTGGTGGGTGTGGCATGGCTTGGTGAGCGTGGCAAGGGAAGGATACTGTAAAATCTCCATTCCCACCCCATTCCAGGAGAAGGATACTGCAAAATCCCCATTTCCTCCCGATCAGCTGGGACTTGGGAGGCAGAGAATAGATGGGGGTGGGGCCAGTCAGAATTTTTACTACCGGTTCTCTGAACTACTCAACATTTCCACTACCGGTTCTCCAGAACTGGTCAGAACCTGCTGAAACCCACCTCTGGTCTTACTACAATAATACTACAAGCAATAATAGGAGTCAGTAGAAACATCAGAAGCTTTGTGCGAAGATCAATGGCACAATGCAAGACACAGTTGTTGGTCAGTAGAAATAAGCTCCTAGACGTTAAGACAAAAGCAAACTCTATCAAGGAAAGTCACTATCACTGCTACTATTTGTCATAACATTGATCCCCCTGTCAACAATACCAAACAAGTCAGGTTTTGGTTCTGAAACATCAAAAACATCTGCCAGGCTTCTCCCACCTCCTATCCATTAATAATTTGAAGATGTGTGAGAAAATGCTATCTGAAATAGAATTGCTGCTCAACAATGTACAGCTGTGATATTGCAGTGAACTGAACAAATTAGCTGCTCTTACTATCAACCATGGAAAAAATAGTGAAAACTGAAGGAATCAAGATGCCCTATGGAAATAAGATGAAGTGTCTGGATGAAGAAGATCACAAATACCTGGGCATCTGTCACATTGACAACATCAAGCACATTGAAGTAAAAAAAAAAAAAAAGGTTAGACAGGAATACATCATGAGAATGAAGACACTCTTAAAGTCAAACTCAGTGGAGGAAACGCCATCAAGGTCATCCAAGGCTTGAGTTTCCTCAAAATTCCATTTTATTAGAGATGTCATATTGGCACATCTGGGAAAACCCAAATCTGAAAGCTTCCAGGTTTTCCCCACCCAAAGGAAAGTCCAAGTCCCTGCCCAACACCCACATGTCCATCACATGCTCCAATCAAAGCACCATCCCAACTGGAGATGCCTCCCAGTTCCAGCCATCCAGGTGCAGGGCAAGATGTCCTTGACTCTCTGAGAAAGGAATGTTATTTTGACTATATATCACCCTGGCTCCATACAATCTGGAAAACCAGAAAAGTAATGACAATGAATCATGCCCTTCATCTATACAGCATCTTTGACACTCTACAGTGATCACAGGGACGTGGTGGCTCAGTGGCTAAGACGCTGAGTTTGTCGATCAGAAAGGTCGGCAGTTTGAATCCCTAGTGCCGCTTAACTGAGTGAGCTCTCATTACTTGTCCCAACTTCTGCTAACTAGCAGTTCGAAAGCACATTAAAAAATACATATAAAAAAATAGGGACCACCTTTGGTGGGAAGGTAACAGCATTCTGTGTGCCTTTGGCATTTAGTCATGCAGGCCAGATGACCATGGAGACATCTTTGGATAACACTGGCTCTTTGGCTTTGAAATGGAGATGAGCACTGCCCCCTAGAGTTGGGAACGACTAGCATATATGTGCGATCACACACGTACAGGTGTTGATCACACTTGTAATATTATTAAACAACAGCATCTGCCTATCCCAGATTTTTTTTGAAGGACTTGTTGAGTGGACAATAATGCCAAATCCAATCTAAACATCTCGCTATCTGTGCGACCAACCATAATATGCACAAATGTGACGGAATAGATTCGCTTCCACTTGCATCTCCGTCTAGAGATGTCTGGCAACAGTTGAACGAACGACCATGTAATGCAATGAAGTATGATATTGGTGCTGTAATTATCTGCACAAACTTGGCCAAGGGAAACGTTCATCTTGAATGACAAGGTGAATGAATGCAATCACGAGGTGTTCCCGTTTGGTCTGGTGAATATTTCTAAATCCTCAAGTGATAAAACTTCCCAAGAAGAATGGTGCTCTTAAAGCAAAATATAATTTTCGAGATGTATACATCCCATTTGTCAACTGTCTTTTAGTTCCCATGGGAAATCATCACTTCTGAGCATAGGATGTACAGATCTCCAAAATTCCTCTTTTTACCACACTAGACATTCTAGGCTAACTATCAAGGGCAAGTAACCAGGAATGGGAGTTGAGTTCAAAGCATTAAATGATTTGTTACTTGCTACCTACTTGCTACACTACAGTCTCACTGCATGCCAAAACAACTAGACATAATGACAGTCTTCCCCCATGCAATCACTCTGCTAAACACCTCATTCTCACAGCACTATCTTATGATTAACCACGAAGTAGGGCTGTATTGCTATTATCCTTCTCCTCTTCTCCTCTTTCTTACTATCTTCTCCTGTTGGTATCATGATTTATCACTTGTTGCTTGTATCTTATGATTTATGATCTATGACTTACTACTTTGTTGTTTGTAGGTACACTGAGAGCTTATGCATCAGAGACAAATTCCTTGTGTATCCAATCACACTTGACCAATAAAAATATTCTGTTCTGTTCTGTTCTGTTCTGTTCTGTTCCATTCCGTTCTGTTCCCATTCCCATTCCCATTCCCATTCCCATTCCCATTCCCATTCCCATTTCCTATTCTATTCTATTCTATTCTATTCTATTCTATTCTATTCTATTCTTATTCTATTCTATTCTATCCCATCCCATCCCATCCCATCCCATCCCATTTCATTCTATCCCATCCCATCCCATCCCATCCCGTCCCGTCCCATCCCATCCCATCCCATCCCATCCCATCGCATCCCATCCCATCCCATCCCATCCCATCCCATCCCATTCCATTCCATTCCATTCCATTCCATTCCATCCATTCCATTCCATTCCATTCTATTCTATTCTATTCTATTCTATTCTATTCTATTCTATTCTATTCTATCTATCCCATCCCATCCATCCCATCCCATCCCATCCCATTTCATTCTATCCCATCCCATCCCATCCCGTCCTGTGTCCCATCCCATCCCATCCCGTCCCATCGCATCCCATCGCATCCCATTCCATTCCATTCCATTCCATTCCATTCCATTCCATTCATTCATTCCTTCCATTATTCTATTCTATTCTATTCTATTCTATTCTATTCTATTCTATTCTATTCTTTCCTATTCCTATTCCTATTCCTATTCCTATTCCTATTCCTATTCCTATTCCTACTCCCTATGCCTATTCCTATTCCTATTCCTAATCCTATTCTAAGAATCTGATCTACTAACAATCAAGCCAAATTGGCACTAGATAAGGCTCAATGGACTTGAGTCTCTTGTGGGAACGCAATGGCTCCAAACTGATGACACGTTTAACCTCAGCCTCTGCCTGCTCATCTCCTACGCTAGTGCCTCAATATTGCTCCGTCCTAATACCTCTCAAAGTCAGATTCATTGCCCAAGATCTCAAATGCTCGAGCAGAGTAAGAAGCGGTGGTGGTGGGGGGGGGAAACAACTAGTCAAGAAGTATCTCTGGATTTGAACTTTTTTTTTTTTTTTGGTGCCGTATTGTTTTGCTGCTTGTAGAGTTGTTCCTGGCTCCCTTACATTTTCATCCCTTTGCTGCCTCGTGGCTTACATTCAATATCTTTCTTCTTCATTTCTTCCTGTAAAGCAGCCCTTCGTTTTTAATTGGGTCTTGGTGCCAGCAGCTTGCAGATCGGTGCTGCTCAGCTGTCATAAGGAGGAACTGAATCACTGCAGAAGAAGGACTTGTTCTGTTTGCGTCTGGCACTCCAACGTTCAACTTTGTGCTGGCACTGTCAGCGTGCGAATCAATTTGTCCTCGGCGCTGTTCTTGAGACATTAATCCAGTGCAGTAGCTCCCGCAGACCTAGGCATAACCAGCTTTGTTAGCCGTATCCTGGAACACGAAACATCTTGCCTTATTTTTATTTGAGATTCATCCTGTGCCAAAACCACCGCCACAACATCCGTTCTCATTCCATTTGTTGGAAAGACAGTGCTGATTTTTTTGGGGGGGAAGCACAAACAGTGACGATTCAGAGGACACATACAGTTTTTCTCGGCATAATCCTTTCGCCAGCTGCAGCCTCTCTGGCTTTTCGAGCTCATTTCAATTGCAAGGGAGGTCTAAAATGACATTGAGCTTCCCAAGTTTGTTTGTTTTGTGGGATATTAAACACCCCCACCCCCCAAATGGTATACTCACAATGCGAAGACAAGCCTGGTTCACAATTCAAAGGTTTAATTTCAAAAAGCGTTGGCAAAGGCAAAGATTTTGTAAAGTTTGCAAAGACTGAGTACAAGGAGCCTTGGTAGTACAGGGGTTTAAGGCACCTTGTTATTAAGCTGGTTATTAAGACCAGCTGCCTGCAATTACTGCAGGGTTCGAATCTCGCCAAGGCTCAAGGTTGACTCAGCCTTCCATCCTTTCTAAGGTAGGTAAATTGAGGACCCAGTTGTGGGGGCAATAAGATGACTTTGTATAAATATACAAAAGGATGAAGGCTATTGCTGAGCGCATTGTAAGCCGCCCTGAGTCTTCGGAGAAGGGCGGCATATAAATCAAATAAAAAAAAAAAAAAAAGGAGAGCAAAGCACAATATTCAATCCATACATTTTATACCCTCTCCACAATGCACGCCATGCCCAAGAAACTTCCCCCTAACCTCCTTATTCTACTAAGTCATTCCTTTAAGTCATTCCATCTTCTGAAGAGTCATCATGACAATTTCTCTGGAGGAACAGATCAGTGGTGGGTTTCAAAATTTTTTGCTACCGGTTCTGTGGGTGTGGCTTGGTGGGCGTGGCATGGCTTGGTGGGCGTGGCATGGGAAGGATACTGTAAAATCTCCATTCCCACCCCACTCCAGGGAAAGGTTACTGCAAAATCCCCATTTCCTCCCGATCACCTGAGACTCAGGAAGCAGAGAATAGATGAGGGCGGGGCCAGTCAGAATTTTTACTACCGGTTCTCCGAACTACTCAAAATTTCCACTACCGGTTCTCCAGAACTGGTCAGAACCTGCTGAAACCCACCTCTTATACAGATATTTTATCTTGTTTACTAGTAACTTCGTCCTCGGCAGCTGTTCCTATCTGACTGAATTGTGGCCTTGCCTTGGGCGTACAGTATGTTCCTGTTTTCCAAGAAACATTTTTAGCAAGTCATCACGTACTGTTTTACTGAGTACTGTCTGTAGTACGTTTTGCAACAATAAGAACTTCATAGGTTTTTCAATACATAAACATACTTTATAAAAGAGTACTTATTATTCATTTCCTTCAGTTTGTTGTTTGTTTGTTTGTTTGTCTCAGAACCAGAAGACTCAGTCAGCAAGCAAGCCTGCAGAACAATGAAGGGATGGTATAAGCAAGAAACGATGAAATAAACAGAGGCTTTCCACTTTGCATCCGTGAAAGCAGCTCAAAAACAGCCCCAAAGAAATTCAAAAACCACACTGAGAATTACAATGGAAAACAGAAGTCTCTTTCTCCGAGCAGGAGGGAGGGAAACCTTTTTGAGAAATTGAAGTCCCTCTAACTGTGACAGACTGAGGAAGAGCGACAGAAATTATGGAAATTCTAGAGGAACTTTGTGTAAAACAAGGAGAAACTCTGCTTCTCAGCTATGCCCCGAATTGATTTACATTATCCTGGTTTACATAGAGAAAGCCCCAGAGAAATCAGTCTCCTCCATCAATGCCACAGTGAGGCAATTTGTGCCCAACAGAAGTTTTTAGGAATCGTTTTCTGTCAGCCACAAACAACAAAGTCGAGGGAAAGTTGCAGTGGATAATGTAATTCTTCACCAACTCAGGAAGCTTAAACTGCCCAAGGAGCTGCTGATACAGTTCTACCAGAGGAATTATTGAGTCTGTCATCTACACCTCCATGACTGTTTTGGTTTCGCAACCCAATAAGACAGACACAGACTTCAGAGGATAATTAGAACTGCAGAAAAAACAATGACTACCAACCTGCCTTCCATGGAGGACCTGGATACTGCACGAGTCAAAAAGAGGGCTGTGAAAATATTTACAGACCCCTCGCATCCTGGACATAAACTGTTTCAACTCCTACCCTCAAAACGACACTATAGAGCACTGCACACCAGAACAACTAGACACAAGGACAGTTTTTCCCCCGAACAACATCACTCTGCTAAACAAATAATTCCCTCAACACTGTCAAACTATTCACTAAGTCTGCATTACTATTACTATTAGTCTCTCATCATTCCTCCCACTTATGACTGCATGACTGTAACTTTGTTGCTTGTATGCTTACGATTTATATTGATATTGATTGTTTCCTGACTGCTTATTTGTACCCTATGACTATCATTAAGTGTTGTACCTTTATGTATACTGAGAGCGTATGCACCAAGACAAATTCCTTGTGTGATCAAACATACTTGGCCAATAAAGAATTCTATTCTATTCTATTCTATTCTATTCTATTCTATTCTATTCTATTCTATTCACCCGAACCGGTCTGAACCGGTTGAATCCCACCTCTGGAGAAAACCATGTCTCCTTCCGACAACAAAAATAGGTATAATGTTCTTGCAACAAAACATATTTTTCCTTAGGAAAACAGTTCTCAATTTTTTCTCACTAGCTGCCAAGTTAAAGACTCATGTAATTAAAAAATAGCTGCCAGGATCATGCTTTATCCAGCGCTATCAAGATCACCCCAACGGTAGAGAAGCTGAGATTTATTCTCTTCTATGTGGGGAATAGATTCCAAGAACTTTTAATACATCTCTTTGATTGTTCATCTGTATTCCGAAGAGGAAAACACCTTTGTAAAGGAAATGAATGCTTCTGGTGTTATTCCCATTACTTCAATCAACTTTCATAACATGGCAGTTTGGAAAAGTTCAACGGCCCTCGTCTGTTTTTCCAAAATTCATCATTTTAAACTTCAAGGACTTGTTCCGCTTAGAGCTTCAGGGTCCAAATCAAATGTTCAGTCCCTGAAGCTGGACAGTACCTCCAATGACCCCTATCACATCAAATTTTATTGGCTCCATACCTTGGTTGAAGGTGCTGTGACTTCAATTGTCAGGGCTCCGACGAATGCCTTAATTAACTCATGAGCCTCAAGCCAAGTTTCAAGAAATGACATCACTGATTCCAAACATCTTCCATCACTTTAATATTAGTACTCATATAAACATATAGTTCTTAAGCTTTGTTCATTATTTAAACATAATATGATATGATATTAATACTTTCCCCTTATTTCTGTATATTTATTTATCTCTTAAATACACATTTATCTATAATAACACCTATATTTTTGTTCTAACACTATACATTTGTCTTGGCTACCCTCTTGTTATCTATCCAATCATAAAATTGTTCCCAGATTGTGTAGTACTTAGTTTCGCTTTTATCCTTGAGTTCCAAAGTGAGTCTGTCCATTTCTGCACAGTTAAAGATTTTCAGTAATATTTCCTCTTCAGTTGGAATAGCTTTCTCTTTCCATTTTTGGAAAGAAAATATAAGAAAGATACAAATTATTTATTACTGCATATACTCACAGCGGCACGAATAGCCTTCGCTCAAAAAGTGGACTTTGTTTTTCTTTGAAGACATTTCGCTTCTCATCTGAGAAGCTTCTTCAGTTCTATCGCAGCACCATTGAGAGTGTCCTGACATACGGCATTCTTGCATGGTATGGGAGCAGCTCTGTAGCGGACAAAAATGCTCTACAGAGAATCATTAAAACTGCCCAGAATATCATCGGGCTCCAGCTAGCAGCCCTGGACGACATCTTCGAATCTCGTTGTTTCAGAAAGTTGCATAACATTCTCAGAGACTCTTCCCATCCTGCTTACAATCTTTTTTTGGACTGTTGCCTTCTGGCAGAAGATACAGAACAATTAAAACTCAGACCACACATTTTCTGAATTGTTTTTATCCCAGAGCTATAATTGTACTCAACAATGAACTAAAGGGCCACCATCAGTGAGCTGTTTTTAACAGTATTACTTAGTCTGTTGTGTGGATGTTTGAGTGGTTTAGGGGGTGGAGAATTATGGTGGGTGGGAGTGTGTTTGGGGATTGTTATGTGTGTTGGACCTGGTCTTTGGGTGTTAAGGGAATTTCGTTGTATGGGTATACTGTGTATACATGTATACACAGTATACAAATATACAAATTTTTAATTTTTAATTGATGTTTGTCTTGTGTTTTTAAATAGGCTGTACACTGCCCTGAATCCTTCGGGAGAAGGGCGGTATAGAAATAAAATTATACTATTATACTATACTATACATGTACAATGACGATAAAGTTATTATTTTATACAGTTTGCGCTATTCAGTGAGGCATGCAGAATTTTTTGAATTAGCAATCAAATTTAATTTAACAGATTTATTCGAGCCGTTTAAAACAGGCTGCAAGCTTTTTACCTCTTTCTGTATTTACGCAGAAAAGAAGAACAGAGGATGCAAGAAGGCAGCGAAAACCTACGGAAGAGAACCATTATTTTAGTTTATTTATTCGATTTGCATAGCCTCCCATTTAGGTGAAAATGGCATACGGTCTGAAAAAAAAAATTCCCACACTCCTGTAATTCGGGAGTTGTTTGATTATCCGATAAATGCTTACTTGGTGGGGAGGTTTGAAATAGTCATAATATTTAACCCACTCTTTTCATTTCAAACTCAACGACACGGCTGAGAATCAGAACATCCCACAGTATAATAGCAGAGTCTAAAATATTGGATAAATATTGTTCTGGAATACTAAACACAGTGTGTACTTTTCCATCAATCTCATAACTTATGCAGTGGTGGGTTTAAAATTTTTTTTACTACTGGTTCTGTGAGTGTGGCTTGGTGGGCGTGGCATGGCTTGGTGGGCGTGGCTTGGTGGGCATGGCAGGGGATGGATACTGTAAAATCTCCATTCCCACCCCACTCCAGGGGAAGGATACTGCAAAATCCCCATTTCCTCCCGATCAGCTGGGACTTGGGAGGGAGAGAATAGATGTGAGTGGAGCCAGTCAGAATTTTTACTATCGGTTCTCCGAACTACTCAAAATTTCTGCTACCGGTTCTCCAGAATTGGTCAGAACCTGCTGAAACCCACCTCTGAACCTATCGTTACAAAGTTAGAGGCCTCGATGGGTTGATTGTTCTCACTGTCAGAAAATTTCTCCTTGTTTCCAGGTTGAATCTCTCCTTGTTCAGTTTCCATCCATTATTCCTTGTCTGGCCTTCAGGTGCTTTTGAGAATAGCTTGACCCCCCGCCCCTCCTCTCTGGTAGACCTCCAAATATCGAAGGACTGCTATCATTTCTCCCCAGGTCCTTCTCTTCACTAGGCTAGCCATGCCCAGTTCCTGTAATCATTCTTTGTATGTTTTAATTTCCAGTCTCCTAATCGCTCTTCTCTGCACTCTTTCTAGAGTCTCAACATCTTTTTTATAGTGTGGTGACCAAAACTGGATGCGGTATTCTAGGTGTGCTCTTACTAAGGCTTTATAGAGTGGTATTAGTACCTCACTTGATCTTGATTGTATCCCTCTGTTAATACAACTTTGGATTGCATTGGCTTTTTTGGCTGCCACTGCACACTGCTGGCTCATATTTAGCTGGTTGTCCACTAAGACTCCAAGATTCCTCTCACAGCTACTGCTTTACTAAACTGCTTTATTGCTAAAAGCCTATGTGCAGGAATCTTCTCAACTAATGGCCAGCGCCTGGTTAGAATTAGATAAGGGTCAATGGCAATTAAGGGGAGTTGGAATTAGTTAGTTTGTGATTATGTAATAATTCCAGGCTTCTTATTCTTTTAACCCTTTCCTGGACTCTACCAGATCTTCCCCAACATCATGTTAAAAAAACGTGGTTATTATTTTTTTGTACAATTGTAAGAGGAAGGGGGGGAAAACCACAGAGTTCTCATATAAAATATCCAGCCAAAATTCCTTTTTGCGACAGAAACTAAGCCTATCTAAGTTACCTTTGGATGCAATAGTGTCTCTGTGCTATTGCTACAGCACAAAATTTGTCCATTTTTCTGGAGACTTCACAGCTCTGAACACTTAATAAGAAGCTCATAACTGCCTTTGGGAGCAGTCTGGATAATTGGAAGGAAGATTAGTTCTACTTCAAGAGTCATAGAGAGGGGGAACTGTAGGAGTAACAGTATGGCTGTCTCAAATGTTGGGTCTGAATATATACATAAATGAGCTTGATAGGCAAATTATTCAATTCAGTAACATCAAGGGAATAAAGATATAGTAACAGCACAAGTAGTCTGCAATTGTGTTCAGAATTTTGGCCACTAAGTGATGTGGTTATTAAGCGAATCATCATGGTACCCAATGTAACAATCATTTTTTTAGAATAGGATAGGATAGGATAGGATAGGATAGGATAGGATAGGATAGGATAGGATAGGATAGGATCAGTGGTGGGATTCGGCCGGTTCGCACCACTTCGGGAAAACCAGTTATTAACTTTCTGAGCAGTTTGGTGAACTGGTTGTTGGAAGAAATCATTAGGGCAGAGAACTGGTTGTTAAATTATTTGAATCCCACCACAGGATAGGATAGGATAGGATAGGATAGGATAGGATAGGATAGGATAGGATAGGATAGGATAGAATAGAATAGAATAGAATAGAATAGAATAGAATAGAATAGAATTCTTTATTGGCCAAATGTGATTGGACACACAAGGGATTTGTCTTCGGTGCATATGCTCTCAGTGTACATAAAAGAAAAGATAACGTTCGTCAAGAATCATAAGATAGAACTGTTAGTGATAGTCATAGGATACTAATAATCAATCAAATCATACTAAATGTTCTCATTCTGTATTTTATGTTCTAAAGCTTATGAAAATAAAGAGAGGGGAGAGAGAGACACACACAGAGAGAGAGAGAGAGAGACAGAGACAGAGACAGAGACAGAGACAGTCAGACAGAGATAGAGAGACACACACACACACAGAGAGAGACAGAGACAGAGACAGAGAGAGACAGAGAGAGACAGAGAGAGAGACAGAGAGAAAGAGAGAGACAGAGACAGAGACAGAGAGAGACAGAGAGAGACACAGAGAGAGAGAGAGAGAGAGAAAGAGAGACAGAGAGACAGAGACAGAGACAGAGAGAGACACAGAGAGACACAGAGAGAGACACAGAGAGACACACACACACACACAGAGAGAGAGACAGAGACAGAGAGAGACAGAGAGAGAGAGAGAGAGAGAGAGAGAGAGAGACAGAGACAGAGACAGAGAGAGACACAGAGAGACACACACACACACACACACAGAGAGAGAGAGAGAGAGAGAGGGAGAGAGGGAGGGAGGGAGGGAGGGAGGGAGATTGGGAACTGTACTAGTTTGAAGAGCACCATGGAACTCAACAACATCAAAACAAAGTGATGTTTTTTCTTCCACAGCAACTTGGCTACCTCAAATATGCCGCATATGGAGTTCATAAAATAAAATAATTAGGGAACATTCTGTTCTCAGTGACTGTGTATCTGATTACTACTTCAAGGCAGTGGCAACAGTTTATTTTCACTCGTACCAGCCTTTCAAGTTGCTGATCACACATACATACATACACATACATACAATTGGCAACTCCAAATCTCAACCAACAAATGCTCTGTCTTACACATTGGCAACAAAAATCAGAACACCAAATACAAGCTGGGTGGATACGACCCTCACTCTGTCAAGGACCTAGGAGTACTCATCTCAAACGACCTAAACCCCAGAGCTCACTGTAACAGCATTGCCCAAAAGGCATTAAGAGTTATTAACCTAATCTTGCGAAGCTTCTTCTCCGGTAACATTGTATTGCAAACTAGGGCATACAAAACCTTTGCCAGACCAATTCTTGAATACAGCTGATCTGCTAGAATCCACACTGCATGTCAGACATTAACCCAATTGAGCGGGTCCAGAGATATTTCACAAGAAGAGTACTCCACTCCTCTGCTCACAACAAAATACCTTATGCCACCAGGCTCAAAAATTTGGGATTGGAAAACCTAGAACTATGCCTCCTACGGTCTGGCCTAAGTGTAATACACAAAATTATCTGCTACAACGTCCTACCTGTCAATGACTACTTCAGCTTCAACCACAATAATACATGGGGAAACAATAGATACAAACTCAAGGTAAACCGCTCCAAACTCGACTGCAGAAAATACGACTTCAGCAACAGAGTAGTCAATGCCTGGAATGCTCTACCTTACTCTGTTGTTATATCCTCAAACCCCCACACCTTCAACCTCAAACTGTCTACTGTGGACCTCACCCCATTCCTAAGAGGTCTGTAAAAGGGGTGTGCATAAGTGCACCATCGTGCCTACTATCCCTATCCTACTGTCCCCATTTACTTGTACTCATTCCTAGTTCATGTCCGTGTTTATACTTGTTATACCTGTTATCTTATACATGTTCGACAAAGAGCCTGTAGTACAGTGGACTAAGCACTGTTATTAACATCTGCTGCTTGCAATTACTGCAAGTTCAAATCTCACCAGGCTCAAGGTTGACTCAGCCTTCCATCCTTTCAAAGGTAGGTGAAATGAGGACCCAGATTGTGGGGGCAATAAGGTGACTTTGTATAAATATACAAAAGTATGAAGGCTATTGCTTAACGCATTGTAAGCCGCCCTGAGTCTCCGGAGAAGGGCGGCGTATAAATTAAAGAAAAAAAATAAAAAAATAAAAAATAAAACATACATACATGTTTTTCTGCCCCACCAAAAGCAATAGTTTATTTTGACAATGACAGGTATTGTGTAGAAATCTCTTCCAAACGAAGCAATGTATGCATAATTATAGGTTGTTGTTGTTTTTAAACTAACAGAATTATAGTTTAAGAGAGCTGTAATGTCTTTCCTGCACTTCCATGGAGACTAATAAGATCAAAGGATTTGAAACAAACATTTTTTTTTAAAAAAAAAAGATACAAGGGAGGGGGACTAAAAAAATGCAATAAATGTTTGCGTGGTGTTGATATTTTTATTTGATCAACCATCAACACTTTCAGGCTTTTGCAACTGCATTAGGGAACGTTTATTTTTTCCTTTATTTTCATAGCCTCGGTAATAAATGGAGAAGAGTATACTGGATTTTTTTTCCCCCAAAAAAGAGGTGCTAATTTAAAGCCATAAGAGCAATTTTTTTAAAGAATTGCTTGACTCCTGATGACTACCTGGATATAACGAAGGACATTTGGGGAGGGTGAAAATGAAGCATGCATGCACAGAAGGCAGAGGAGAGGAGAGCAGTGGAAATCTATGGGCTGGTCCTTGGAACAGAAGAGCCACCGCTGCTAGCGAAACCCCACCTCTAGAGATAAAAGGCAGGGGGTGGAGATGAATAGATGTGGCAGACAACTATTCATCTTCCGGATGGACGGACTTGTTAGCCTGCGAGAGAAACTTTTTGCCGGGACTGCCGGCAGTCCTAATAAAGGAATATTTTGAGTTCACGTCAGAGGGTGTGTCGTGTTTGGGGAGCTGGGTCAGAACAGATGGCTTGGCCATAAGGTTGGAGCCAAAGAGTGATTCTGGTGCAAATATTGTGTGGTTTTGTGATTTGATCATCTGCTGATAACTCAGCTACAGTTTCTTTTACTGTTGCTCTTCCGACAGGCAGGGCTATCTTTGTAAAGGAGTTTTAAATTCGGAGTTTTAAATTTTTGGGTTTTTAACGAATCTTGGCCGTAAATGTAATAATTTTAATAATTTGTAAATTTAATTGGGATTTGTATTGCGTTTTTTACTTGGCTGTGCACCGCCCCGAGTCCTTCGGGAGAAGGGCAGTATAGAAATAAAATTATCTATCTATCTATCTATCTATCTATCTATCTATCTATCTATCTATCTTTATTTACACTCGGATGAATCCGGTTTCCTTCTGAACTGAGAAAAGTTTTTTTTTTTTAATTTGATTTATATGCCACCCTTCTCCGGAGACTCAGGGCGTCTTACAGTGCGTTAAGCAATAACCTTCATACTTTTGTATATTTTATACAAAATCAGCTTATTGCCCCCACAAACTGGGTCCTCAATTTACCTACCTTAGAAAGGATGGAAGGCTGAGTCAACCTTGAGCCTGGCGAGATTCGATCTTACTTTAATTGCAGACAGCTGGTGTTAAATTACAGTGCTTCTGTCTGTTGAGCTAAACCAGGCTCCTGAAAAGTTTTTTTTTTTTTTATTTGATTTATATGCCGCCCTTCTCCGGAGACTCAGGGCAGCTTCCAATGCGTTAAGCAATAGCCTTCATACTTTTGTATATTTATACAAAGTCAGCTTATTGCCCCCACGTACCGGGTCCTCATTTAATCTACCTTAGAAAGGATGGAAGGCTGAGTCAACCTTGAGCCTGGTAAGATTCGAACCTGCAGAAATTGCAGGCAGCTGTGTTAATAACAGGGTGCATTAAACCACTGTACTACCAAGGCTCCTTAAGTAACTTTTGACACTCAGTTTGTATGATTGGCGGTTTCTGGCACGTTCTGCTACCATTAACGCCACACCAGTCTGACGCGTAACAAAACTAAAAGTGAAAGTGATGCTAGCATCCCCGCTCCCGATGTTTGATGCTTTCCACCCTGTTGTAGATACATTTGCCAGTTAGCGATGAAGAAACGTGCGTCCTTCCAGAACATCAATATCTTTTGACATATTGAAGGACAGGTAAGACAAGCTATGGCTAAATAAGTAAAATTTACTGCTTCTCTTTTTTTCATCTTCTGGCAGTAAAGTCACGGAAGCTTGTCAAGGAGAGACCCAATCTAGAACTCAGGAGAAATTTCCTGACAGCGGGAAAAATTTATTGGTGGAACAGCTTAGCTCCAGAAGTTGTGAATGTTCCAACGTCCAAGGAGATTGGACAGCCATTTGTCTGGAATGATACAGTCCTCAACTCACAATTGAGCCCAAAGTTTCTGTTGCTAAGGAAGACAGTTGTTAAGTGAGTATTGGGCCATTTTGCAACCTTTCCTTTTTTTTTTTTGTAAATATTTTTTATTTATTTTTTCCAAATTTAAACATAAAACATAACTTTCAAGAGCAAAAATCTCGATCCAGTCATAGATGGTTACCATGCTTACATTCCTTTCACAAGCTCAATTCACAATTTCCATTACATCTTTTATAAATAAACAAAAAAAGAAGAGAAGAGAAGAGAAGATAAAAAAGAAATTCAAAACTTAAAAAAAACAATTTTAACTCAAATTTAACATTTTCATCTATATAAATCCATTATATCTATCCAAAATTAGTTTCAAATTTACTTTCACTCAGAAAAGTAAGAATCTTTATTCTTCTTTACCTTATATCTTATACAAGTCATATCAAAATAATTTTTACAATATTCTAACCTCTTGTTTTTAACCTTACAATTTTATCACCATTTATTCTTAATTTCAATTCAATACCACTCCATTTTTATTATATTTTATAAAACAACGTTTTGTCTAATTTTAATCCTTTGACCCTTATCCTCAAATCAGTTTACCTTAGTTTTTTTTCTCCCAGTTTATATATTACACAGATTTCTCACAAAGACATATTTTATTTACTCCAATTTCTAATATATTTTCCACTATATCTCCCTCTAATATTTAACTATCTTCCAACTTATTCTATTTGATTAATTCTCAGCTTGATCCCCTCCAAAACACCAACACCTTTCTTGTCACTGTGGTTAAGGCAACCGTTGCAGTTGTTAAGTTAGTCACATGGTTGTTAAGTGAATCTGGCTTCCCCATTGAGTTTGCTTGTCAGTAGGTCACAAAAGAGATCACTTAACCCCGAGACACTGCAACTGTCATAAATACGAATCTGTTACCAAACATCTGACTTTTGATCACATGACCATGGGAATCAGAGATGGTATTCAGCCGGTTCGGACTAGTTCAGGTGAACCAGTAGCAGAAATCGCAGGAGGGCCCGCCCCCACCCTGGCTCTATGTTGTCCTATTTAGGCATGTTTTTGAGGCTGGGTGCATGCACAGAAGTTGCGCACACAAGCAAAATGATGCACAGAAGGCTGAGCGCATGCGTGGAGGTGGCATGTGCGCTCACATTTTCGGTGCTGGCCGAACCAATAGGTAAATTATGTGCATCCCACCTCTGATGGGGATGCTGCAACTGTCATAAGTGTGAAATATAGTCATAAATCACTGTGTCCAGTGCCATTGTAACTTCGAACGGGCACGAAAGAAATGATTGTAAGCCAAGGACTACCTATATAGGGTCTCTTGTATGAGCAGTAGGGTTGGACTAGAAGACCTCCAAGGTTGTCCCAAAGGTGCTTTTTCAGAAGGCAACAGGACTTTGTCCAAAACAATATCTAGTTGTCTTTTGAAAGATCACCATTGGGACAACCATGACCTGGAGGACTGAGAATCTACATAGATATTTAGCTATATACTACAGAGCTGAAGAAGCTTCTTGGATGAGAAGCGAAACCTCTTCAAAGAAAAAACAGAAAGTCCTGTTGCCTCTTGAAAAACACACCTTTGGGACAACCATGACCTGGATGACTGACAATCTCCATAATCAAGACCTCCAAGGTTTCCTTCCAAAGCTGCAGCAGAATTTTGTAATTCTGTAGTATAAGAAATAGAAGGCTGTTCTTGGTTGTTCTGCCCCAGCTACGGATCCCAAAGAATACAGCACACACAAAGTTTGTACAAAACTTAATTTACTAAAATAACTCAGTCTTTTTCAAAACAAAGGATGTTAATAAACTTTCTTAACAGCCTACAAGAAACCAAAGATAAAGTAATCACAATCTTACTAAAGTTGGCAGAAAGCCCAGAAGCAATTTGCAGAGAATACAGATGCGAAGTAGAGTGAACTAAAGTTCTTCCCTACAAATTGCTTCAGTTGGCATTCCTCCTTAAATAGGCTAAGGGAGTGGCCAATTAGCCCCAAGCCTTACTCTCAAGGAGACCTCCTCCTGAGGCGCCACTCCTGCCTTTTGGCAGCTCTGCGCACCCGTGCATCAAGAAGAGGCTCCTCCTCTTCATCCTCTTCACTTAAAGGAGCTTCTGTAGGTTCTGAAGGCCCTGGCTGAATCCCTGCCTCTGGCACCACATCTTCTCCAGCCTCCTCATTGTCTGACTCAAGTGCCAGCTGCACAGGCTGCTGTCGCAATACCACACCAGCCTCCTCGCTGTCAGAATCAGCTACAATCTGCACAGGCTGCTGACGGGCCACAACATTGGTGTACAGAACCATGTATTTCAGGGGTTATCAAACTCAAGGCCCGTGGGTCGGATCTGGCCCGGGAAATGCTTATATCTGGCCCGCAGGGCCATCATAGAAACAGAGGACTGGCCCGTGGTGCCTCAGCCAGCAAAAACGGAGCTCGGGAAGGCTGTGTGTGGCTCTCCCAAGATCCATTTTTGCTGACGGAGGGCTGCAGGAGGCTGTTGCAGCCAAAAACGGATGTC
The DNA here is from genome assembly GCF_029531705.1 of Pantherophis guttatus. Next base: position 893,169 of record NW_026844029.1, on the reverse strand, counting down.
CAGGTGGCCACACCCACACTGGCCACTCCCCCTGCACCCAGGTCAAGCACAACCCTGATGCAGCCCTCAATGAAATCAAGTTTGACACCCCCTGAGGTACTGTATTTTTCGGAGTATAAGGCTCACCTTTTTACCCCCAAGAAGAGAGTGAAAATCTGGGTGCATCTTATAGTTCGAATGTAGCCCTGCCCAGCCTCTGAACAAAGCCTCTGAAACCTCCCTTTGAGAGGCTGAAAAAAAAAGCAAGGCGCAGAGCTCACAACCAACCAACCTGTTGCTAAAATTCACCTCTGGGAACAGCTGATTGGGGGTATTCCTGGAGGCTGATCCACCCACCAATCAGCTTTTTTCTTATTTTCCTCCCCAAAACCTAAGGTGCGACTTATACTCCGGTGCGTCTTATAGTCTGAAAAATACGGTATTTAAACCAGCCCCTATTGATTGCACATTACACTACCTTAACTAATCGAGCTGCCAAGTAATCTAGCAGTTAGAATATAAGGCTACATAACGTATTGAGTATCGCTTTTGATCCTTTAAATTTCAGCCGTGAAAGTTAAACGAGGTCCAGAAAAAATAGCGGCAGAGAGGAGCAATTTGTGACTTATATTGACTCTTTATAATCTTTAGTAAGATTCTTAATTTACCGATTTATTATCTGGAAGTCAACCGAATGACTGTGTCCTCAGATCACTTTATGTGGGGGGGGGGGAATGAAGATAAGAAATGAGCTGGTAATCTCCGATCTATTGCCGACACTTTTCCCCTACCTCCTTAAATTGGCCGTGGGTTAGCTTAGATTTTTTTCTCCCCCATTCTGTATTAGATGCAAAACTAGTCATTAACTGAGGACTAATTCTTCTTGTTGCTTTTGAATATCCCCTAACCCTGTTTTAATCATTCGTTGCAAACTGTCTTTTGCATGAAGAAATGGTCTGCCTTATTCAGCAGAGAATAAACTCTTCTCTGCCACCCCAAGTTCATTTAAATTATTCGTTCATTATTTATGACACAATCCACCATACTGAGATAGATTCATATGTTGCGGCCCTCTTCCCCTCCCTCTCTTACAGGGTTTCTATCCCTTTATTTATTATTTATTAGTTTGATTTATATGCCGCCCTTCTCCGGAGACTCAGGGTGGCTTACAGTGCATTAAGCAATAGCCTTCATACTTTTGTATATACAGTACCTGCTTAGTAGGGCTTTCGGCCCCCCCTAAGCGGTGTTCTTTTTTATACAAAGTCAGCTTATTGCCCCCACAATCCGGGTCCTCATTTTACCTACCTCGAAAGGATAGAAGGCTGAGTAAACCTTGAGCCTGGTGAGATTTGAACTTGCAATAATTGCAGGCAGCTGGCAACAAAGTGCTACTTTAACAGCATTTAGTCCACTGCGCCACCAGGCTCCTTTGACACAGGGATGTGGATATCTTGAAATCTCCATTCCCACCCTACTCCAGGGGAAGGATACTGCAAAATCCCCATTCCCTCCCCACTCCTGGAGGAAAAATATTGCAAAATCTCTATTTCCACCCCACTCCAGGGGTAGGATACTGCAAAATCCCCATTCCCTCCCCACTCCTGGAGGAAAAATATTGCAAAATCTCCATTCCCACCCCACTCCAGGGGAAGGATACTGCAAAATCTCCATTCCCTCCCCACTCCAGGGGAAGGATACTGCAAAATCCCCATTCCCTCCCCCCTCTGGGGCCAGCCAAAGGTGGTATTTGCTGGTTCTCCGAATTACTCAAAATTTCCGCTGCCGGTTCTCCAGAACCTGTCAGAACCTGCTGGATTTCACCCTGGCATATGCAGTCTTTATAAATAAATAAATAGAACTCGGAAAGTCTCTGAAGTTTTATTTAGCTGGCCTCATCAAAAACATCGATCAATTTATCTTTCGCAAATGGGGTGGGAATCATTAAAAGCAAAACAAAACACAAAATCTTGCCGCCATTGTCTCATTAGTCATGAATAATTGTCTGCTCAGGCCAGGTCCCTACTAGCGGTCTCGCTCAATCAAGTATATACGATCAAATTGCCTATTAATGAGGTTAAACTAATTAAATCCTTTGCCGTGCAATCCCGCAACTTACGTGTTATTTTCTGCTTTCGCTTAGAAGGCCGCAAAAAGGTTGCTTAAAAATTCCATCGGTGAGCTGTAATTAAAACAAACTTCACCTCCCGGTCCTATAAAAATGTTGAGGTGCTTTATGGTATCTCGGTTAAGCTGAAATGATTTTGCCTTTAAATCATCTCTAGCAGCGAGTCTATTATTTCACCCCTTTAAAAAAACGGAAAAGGCAAAACGTGGATGCGTGGGATCGGGAAGTCCACTTGAAAAATTTAGGATGCTGTGTTATAGAAATCTAAATTATTGGTGTCCCAAAGGTGCTTTTTTCAAGAGGCAACTAGACTTTCTGGTTTTTCTTTGAAGACGTTTCTTCAAACAAGAAATTATTGGTGCTCTGCTTCTATCTCTACAGTCAGTTATCTTGTTTTGTTGTTTATTTAGAATAGAATAGAATAGAATAGAATAGAATAGAATAGAATAGAATAGAATAGAGTAGAGTAGAGTAGAGTAGAGTAGAGTAGAGTAGAGTAGAGTACAGAGCAGAGCAGAGCAGAGCAGAATAGAGTAGAAAGTTGGAAAGGACCTTGGAGTTCTTGTAGTCCAACCATCTGCTTAGTCAGGAAACCCTATACCAGTGATGGCTAACCTTTTTGCCATTGCATGCCAGGAAGGGGGGGGGACGGGGAAGGTTCGTGCGTGCGTGCCCACACCCATAATTCTATGTGCCCCGCCCCACGCATGTGCGCACGACTGCCCCTCCCCGCCGCTCCTGGCATGCGATGGACCGGTAGGCCCGTTATTCTCTCTCACCTGGCTCCAGATCCTCTCTATGCATCTGGGGAGGGCAAAAACAGCCTTACCTACCCCCTCGGAGGCTCTCCAGAGGCCCGAAAAGGCCCATTTTCCAACTTCCAGTTGGACAGGAAGTGACTTTTTTTGCTGTCCCCAGCCTCCAGAGACTCTTAAAAGCGGTATTCCAAGTGTGGCCTTAACATTAAGGGACCTTGGAGGTCTCCTAATCCAACCCCCTGTTCTAATTGTCCAGAAATTTCTCCTTAGTTCTAGGTTGCTTCTCTCCTTGATTAGTTTTCACCCATTGCTTCTTGTCCTGCCTTCAGGTGCTTTGGAGAATAGCTTGTCTCTCTCATCTTTGTGGCAGCCCCTGAGATATTGAAACACTGCCATCATGTCTCCCCTAGTCCTTCTTTTCATTAAACTAGACATATCCAATTCCAGCAACTGTTCTTCATATGTTTTAGCCTCCAGTCCCCTAATCATCTTTGTGGCTCTTCTCTTTCAAGAGCTTCAGTATCTTTTTTACATCGTGGCAACCAAAATGGGATTCAGCATCTTTTGTACTGAAAAGCAGCACAGAAGTACTTTAGCTAAATTATAAAGATTGTGGGTGCTCCATCACTGGAGATTTTCAAAAATAGATTGGACAATCATTGGACAGGGATGGAATAAGATCTCCTGTCTTCCGGGTTGGGTTGGAAGGTTGGACTAGAAGATCTCCAATGTCTCTTCCAGTTTTATAATTCTATGTTCTAGCGGTTGCTTGCCTGGTGTGTTTTAGCTTGATGTAGTGATGGGAAGAACTTGGTGGTCTTTGCAAAATATGAAGCCTACCTCATATGCCCTTCCCCCCATCACGTTATTAGGTTCACTTCCCAAAATTTATGATGAATCTGATATGAAGCTCTTCATATGAGCCGCAGTAGTACAGTGGTTAGAGTGCAATACTGCAGGCTACCTCTGCTGACTGCTGGCTGCCTGCAATTTGACAGTTCAAATCTCACCAGGCTCAAGGTTGACTCAGTCTTCCATCCTTCCGAGGTCGGTAAAATAAGGACCCAAAATTGTTGGGGGCAATAGGCTGACTCTGTAAACTGCTTAGAGAGGGCTGTAAAGCACTGTATATAAGCGGTATATATACCGTATTTTTTGGAGTATAAGACGCACCGGAGTATAAGATGCACTTTAGTTTTTGGGGAGGAAAATAGGAAAAAAGATTTTGCCTACTAGGTATTCATCTGGCTAGCGTCCTTAGCCGGGTCAGCTTCAGCACATTAGTTCACTCACTGGTTTTGAAGGTGGGGCTGGTTGGGGCTAAAAAACAGCTTCTAAAGCACAGCTGATCGTTGGAGGGAGCAGTAATTAGAAAAGCAGGCAAAGTACAGAAGTTCGCCTTGATCGCATTGGGGCTGAAAAACAGCTTCAAAAGCACAGCTGATCGTCGGAGGGAGCTCCAATGACTAAAGCAGGCAAAGTGTGGAAGGGGTAAGAGAAGGCAGTAGCTGTTCCGGGTAGCCATTTTGGGCACTGTGTGTCGCATTTTCAGCCTCCAAACGCATCGCATTTTCAGCTGGTGATCGGCAGCGATGTGCTTTGGCGATCCCCGCAACCTTGAAGGGCTCTCAAATGGAGCGTTTGGAGTAGGGAGGGGGGTTGTAGTTACCTTTACTACCAGTTCACAATGGGGCCATGCGCATGCGTGCGCTTCTGCGCATGTGCAGAAGCTTCCTGATGACGTTGGGGTCAGTGAGCGGAGCCTCCCGCTGGTTTTACTACAGGTTCTTGCGAACCGGTCCGAACCAGGGGCAATCCAGCCCTGGTTTGGAGGCTGAAAACACGACGTGTGGAGCCCAAAAACACAAGCCATCGTTGGTGGCAATCTCTGTAGCCAGGAAGAGGATGCACAGATGCCGAAGGCTGAGGGCCGATGGGTGGGCAGGGTTACATTCGGAGTATAAGACGCACCCAAATTTTCAGCCTCTTTTAGGAGGGAAAAATGTGTTTTATACTCCGAAAAATACGGTAAGTCTACTTGCTAGTGCTATCATGACAACTAGAATCAGATTTTGGTTTTTCTTTAAGTAGGTGGGAATTTTTGTACCTTGGACAGTTTTCCATTTCAATTTTAAAAGTTACGATCCTTGAATCTAGGGTAATATAGAACAAGGAAAGGATCAGCATGAAATTTGAGACATAACTTTGACGGAAGAGAAAGATTGGCACTTTAATGATACTCTCAGAATCGGTAATTTTTAAAAAAATGTTTAACTCTCAAATAGAAATAAAATGACTCTGGGTAAGTGATGCCTTTCAAAAGAGACAATCCATTTTCGGTAAGTAATGGTTCATCGAGGGAGAGGACCAGTGCGTGGGTATGCATGTGTATTTTTGAACGCATGTTTTAATCTTGCATTTTCCAAGGAAAATTACTTCAAAGTAGAGAGGAATGCATGTACCGTTTTTTTTTTCTCCTTTTAACAAAAGAAAAAAAAATATTCTTAAAGTTATTTATGATATCTCTGGGATAACTCACTCTTGAGGTCTGTGCCTTTATTCACCAAAATATCGGAGTAATAAGCTTATAATTCAGTTTCCTTTGGGGTTTTTTGCTTTTAAGGCTGATAAGGCGAAAGAAAGAGGAGATGCCAAAGCTTTTATTTGAAAAAGAAAATAGTAATAAAGACATTGATCCATTTAGCATTATTAAAATAGATTTGAGAAAGAGCGTTTAATTTGTATTTCTTGAGGGAAAACCTTCCGGGATCTGTAAGTACTACTAATCTTTGATTTACAGAAAAAACAATGGCTACCAACCTGCCTTCCATGGAGGACCTGTATACTGCACGAGTCAAAAAGAGGGCTGTAAAAATATTTACAGACCCCTTGCATCCTGGACATAAACTGTTTCAACTCCTACCCTCAAAACGACGCTGTAGAGCACTGCACACCAGAACAACTGGACACAAGGACAGTTTTTCCCCAAACGCCATCACTCTGCCAAACAAATAATTTCCTCAACACTGTCAAACTAGTTACTGAGTCTGCACTACTATTAATCTTCTCATTGTTCCCACCACCCATCTCCTTCCTTCCACTTATGATTGTATGACTGTAACTTTGCTGCTTGTATCCTTACAATTTATATTGATATTGTTTCCTGATTGCTTATTTGTACCCTATGACTATCATTAAGTGTTGTACCTTATGATTCTTGAGGAACGTATCTTTTCTTTTATGTACACCGAGAGTGTATGCACCAAGACAAATTCCTTGTGTGTCCAATCACACTTGGCCAATAAAGAATTCTATTCTATTCTATTTTATTCTATTCTATTCTATTCTATTCTATTCTATTCTATTCTACTCTACTCTACTCTACTCTACTCTACTCTACTCTACTCTACTCTACTCTACTCCATTACCTCTACTCCTATTCTATTCTATTCTATTCTATTCTATTCTATTCTATTCTACTCTACTCTACTCTACTCTACTCTACTCTACTCTACTCTACTCTACTCTACTCTACTCCATTACCTCTACTCCTATTCTATTCTATTCTATTCTATTCTATTCTATTCTATTCTATTCTATTCTATTCTATTCTATTCTATTCTATTCTAACAATTTGTTTGTTTGTTTGTTTGTTTATTGAATTTATATTGCCTCCTATTCACCCATGGTGACTCAAGGTGGCTTACAGAATATAAGACCACATTTCAAACAATAAAAACTGACAAAAAAAATCAAATAAATTAATATAGTACAATATAACAAAAACATCCCCCATCCCCCATCCCGGCAACAGCAGATCACACGAGCCATTTAATGGGCTCCATCCTGCTCTGGGTTCCCCAGGCCCACTGGCAAAACCAGGTCTTCAGCACCTTCCAGAAGAGTATTAGAGTAGGGGCCATTCTAATCTCTAGGGGAATGATGTTCTAGAGAGAGGGAGCCATCATGGAGAAAGCCCTTCTTCTGGGTCCCGCCAGGTATATCTCAGTGGTGGGTTCCTCTCGGTTCGGCCTGGTTCGTGCGAGCCAGTAGCGGTGATGCTATTATGTCACCAAACCGGTTCTCTTTCTTCGGGAGGTGGGCCCTCCTGCCCACCCCTGCATTATTCTGACCTTATATTTCTGCTGTTTTCACCCAGCTGAGAGGTGCGGCAGAGCGGATTGCCGCACCTCAGCTGGGCAGATTCGCAACGCGCTTGCACGAAGCGCTCGTTTGGTGTGGCTGCGAGCGAACCGAGCATGTGTGTGGTGATCACGCGTGAAGCGCGCACACAAAGAGAACCAGTAGTAAAGCCAGTTTGAATCCACCCCTTGTATATCTCCCTCAGGGATGGGACCCACAACATTCCCTGCCTCCCCACTCTGATGGGTCGGGTAGATGTGACCGGCAAGAGACAGTCCCTCAGATAACCCGGTCCCAAGTCATGAAGGGCTTTAAAGGTGACAACCGGCACCTTGAATTGCAACTGGAAGCAAATTGGTAACCTGTTCTGCCCCAGCTACGGACCCCAAAGAACACAACACACACAAAGTCCATTCAGTTTACTAAAGTCCATTTAGTTTACTAAATAAACCAGTTTTTTACAGCAGCTGTTAATTAACTGCATTAACAGCCACCAAGAATTCAAAGAGTAATACTGAAAGTTTACTGTGGTTGGCAGAATGCCCAGAAGCAATTTGCAGGAAGCTGATAAGATAAGCAAGACAAGAAACGAAGGTATATGAACGAAGTTCTTCCCTGCAAATTGCTTCAGTCGGCGTTCCTCCTTAAATAGGCTAAGGGAGTGGCCAATTAGCCCCAAGCCTTACTCTCAAGGAGACCCCCTCCTGTGGAGCCATTCCTGCCTTTGGCAGCTCTGCGCGCCCGTGCATCAAGAAAAGACTCCTCCTCTTTGTCCTCTTCACTTATGGGAGTTTCTGGAGGTTCTGAAGGCCCTGAATCCCCGCCTCTGGCACCACATCATCTCCAGGCTCCTCATTGTCCGACTCGAGTGCCAGCTGCATAGGCTGCTGGCGCAGCACCACACCAGCCTCTTCACTGTCAGAATCAGATACTAGCTGCACAGGCCGCTGATGGGCCACAACACAACCAATGCAGCTCCCGCAGGAGAGGCGATGCATGTGCACACTGGGGTCTGCACAAAACCATGCGGGCCGCTGCATTTTGCACCAACTGGAGCTTCTGGATGTAGAAATGAGGAGCTGAAGCACATTCCTGGGTCAGACAGATATCTTTATTTGCGCAAAGGTTCAGGGCTATGTTTGTTTGGTTATTGCAACCTGAACAGAGACTGATTATAATTCTACGACTTAAATATGTTTTCAAGACAAAGAGTTCTAGAGCCTTTCTGTCTTCCATATATGGATACATTAAAAATACATTTCACTTACATTACACTTTACTAATTATCAAACCATTACCTACTATTTAATAAAATTATTTAGGCTACACATTTTCACTACTCCATCATTTTCTCATGATTAAACTATTACAACTTTTACTAACCCATCACTTTATGTTTTACAATTGTCCTTTAAGTGCTGTAATGTTTAAATACAGAAATTATGACTATACTTTAAACAATAAGTAACCTTTTGTATCCCATGTATATCTGTCCAGATGTTCACATTTGATTCTATTAAGAAGATGTATAGAATCAGTGGGTTTGATACAGGTCCATAGGTCAAGTAATTATGGGGACATCCATGAACTAATTGCTTAGTTTCATTCACCAAAACTCCACTCTTAACTTTCCTGCTGGATGACAGTTGAGCCTCATCAGAAGATATATTTACTAATAATGGAGTCCAGCTGCCTTTAGCTAGCACGTATCCTTAAGTGAATAGATGAGTTCATTCAAAGGTTACTCAGAGTTCATAGGATTTGATCTGACTTTATATACCTGACTTGGAATGATTATTTCTTTTATTCACCTTTTATTTTCTCTTATTTACCTCATTTCCCCCCCAATGGAAGTTTTTCCATGCATAAACTTTCATTACTGCTTACACAACACTCTATGTCTTCTAATACACAAAGCTAATATATAATATTCCACACAATACACAACACTTCAAGGGCAGTCCCATATAGAGCGTGTTGCAATAGTCAAGAAGTGACCAGGGCATGAGTGACTGTGAGTAAGGATTGTTGGTCCAGGAAAGGGCGCAACTGGCGCACAACCCGCAATTGGAAAAAGGCCCTCCTGGCCATGACCGCCACCTGCTCTTTGAGCAAGAGTTGTGAGTCCATGAAAACCCCTAGATTACACACAGAGTCTGTTTGGGGTAGTGCCATCCCATCCAAGACCAAAAGTGGAAACTTTCTCTGAGCCAATGAACCAGTGGTGAAATCCAGATTTTTTTTACTACCAGTTCTGTGGGCATGGCTTGGTGGGCATGGTGTGGCTTGGTGGGCGTGGCTTGGTGGGCATGGCAGGGGAAGGATACTGCAAAATCTCCATTCCCTCCCCACTCCTGAGGGAAGGGTATTGCAAAATCTCCATTCCCACTCCACTCTGGGGCCAGCCAGAGGTGGTATTTGCCGGTTCTCCGAACTACTCAAAATTTCCGCTACCGGTTCTTCAGAACCTGTCAGAATCCGCTAGATTTCACCCCTGCAATGAACCCCAAACCCAGAGCCACTCGGTCTTGCAAGGGTTTAGTTTCAACCTATTACTCCCCATCCAGCTCCTAACAGCCTCCACATTTGAACAAGAGAGTTGTTGGAAGTCAATAGGCCAACTTAGAAATTTTTCCAATTCGAATCCTTGCTGCTAAGTCAATAAAACCAAAGCTGGGCACAGAATATTTGAAGGAGGCTTTCTTGATTTAACTCGCCATCTCTCTGGTTCTCGGCCCACCATGAAAAAGCTTTTTTTTACGTTTCACCTGTGACTGACCTGCTCATAAAGCTTACCGTGACGTGTCAGGACACGGAATGGGAATTGATTGCACTCACAAGAACAATCAGTTTAATGCCTGGAAATTTTAGGCTCCAGTAATTATGGACAACATATATTGATTCATATAATGAAATACATTAAATAATGATGATAAAAACAAGCATAAGTTGTTTTCATGGGCTGGGCAACCGACTGTGTTCTCCGTGTTCCACAGGTGTGCCATTTTTATTTAGTGCTGCATTCTGCAAATCCAGATTGTCCGAGACATTGCAAACTGCAAGGAGACATAACTCGGAAAATAATGGCAGAAAAATTACCCTAGAATTACTGAGCTGCAGCGATGGTTGTTCATTCCAGTCAAGTAATTCTTTAGGTCTCTAGCACATTCTTAACTTCACATTCATCACTTGAGAAAAAGAAGATAAAGGGGGCCCATTTCTAAAAAAAAAAAAGTTTGCTGTAGCCACCTGTACTTTTTATTTTCTAAGAACAAACACAAATTCTTTTTTTTTTTATTTTTTAACATTTTATATTTTAAATTACTAACATTACAAACAACATATACAATATTTCACCCTGTGCTATACATAAGAAAGGAAGATTTGGTTCTTCGGATATATCCTCACGATCGCCAAAATCCACGTTCTCGGGGTACAGGTACCGAAGCATCCAATTTTCCCAGCGCGTAGTCCACAAATGGTTTCCAAATTTTCCAGAAAATGTCTTCTTTATAGTCACCATTTCTAATTTTAATATCACATGTCATTTTATCGTTTAAAGCTAATTTCCACATTTCACAATACCATTCTTCTATTCTAAAATTCACATCTAATTTCCAATATCTGGCTATTATAATTCTACCCATTATAATCATAATTCTAATCAATTCTTTCTCATATTTTGTTGGTTCTATTTCCTTAATTATCAACAGTAATATAGTTCAAATTCTTTTGAAAGAAAAAAAAATGCTGGAGAACAATGCTTCCTCTATGATGCATATCCTCTTACAGCAGGTGTGCTCCTACTTAATTATTGAAAGCAAGGGGATAGGGAGATCTAAGAAAGGGATCTGCTCAAACATTTGGAATCCGTTGATGATATAGTGCAAGGATCCACAACCTGGATCCTGGTGGCTCGGCAGACTAAACTGCTGCTGTTAAAGTAGCACTTAGCTGCCAGCTGCCTGCAATTACTGTAAGTTCGAACCTCACCAGGCTCAAGGTTGACTCAGCCTTCCATCCTTTCTAAGGTAGGTAAAATGAGGACCCGGTTTGTGGGGGCAATAAGCTGACTTTGTATAAATATACAAAAGTATGAAGGCTATTGCTTAACGCATTGTAAGCCGCCCTGAGTCTCCGGAGAAGGGTGGCATATAAATTGAACTAATAAATAAATAAACCCTTGATCCATGGACTGGCACAGGATTTCATGGCATGCCAAAAATCGGATTGCACAAACAAGCGAAGCTGCATCCATGTGATGCAGGCAGCGCACGAAACCACTGCCCCTCCAATCCACGGGCAAACCTTTCTCCACGCAACCGGTCCCTGGTGCCCAAAAGATTGGGGGCCACTGATATAGTGGGTCTCTTAACACTATGGGTAAAATAATAATGTCTTAAAGGAGACATTGTTTCATTTGTGCTCCTTTGCGGGTTGCGTATAAATGCAGAACGAGCAGGCGCGTTTTCTAATTCAGAAAACACAGTGTTCCCAAACTGTTGCTAACAATAAATAATAATATCAGAGTGCGCTCTCGGAGCTTGGTTGTTTTCTTGCAGACGTTTGGTTATCCAAACTAGGTAACGTCATCAGGGTTAGAAGGGAGGAAAGTTTACAGGGAAGAGGAAGAGGAGGAGGAGAGGAGGAGGAGGAGGTGGAGGAGGAGGAGGAGGAGGAGGAGGAGGAGGGGAGGAGGAGGAGGAGGAGGAGGAGGAGGAGAAGAAGAAGAAGAAGAAGAAGAAGAAGAAGAAGAAGAAGAAGAAGAGGAGGAGGAGGAGGAGGAGGAGGAGGAGGAGGAGGAGATGAAGACGAAGACGAAGAGGAGGAGGAGGAGGAGGAGAAGAAGGAGGAGAAGGAGAAGATGAAGACGAAGAGGAGGAAGAGGAGGAGGAGGAGGAGGAGACGAAGACGAGGAGGAGGAAGAGGAAGAGGAGGAGGAGGAGGAGGAAGAGGAGGAGGAGGAGGAGTCTGATTGTGGGGTCTGTAGTGCTCTCTGAACTTAGTTGTTTCTTGTAGATGTTTCATTACCCAACTAGGTGACAGCATCCATGCTAGAAAGGAGTGGGATTTTCTCTCATTTTATGTACTAAATATACTTTTATATACTAGTATTTATATACTAGTATATGAAGCAAGACCAAACTCCACTCCCTCTGGCACAGATGAAGTTATCTAGTTTGGTAATGAAATGTCTACAAGAAAATAACCAAGCTTAGAGAGGGCCCTCATTTCAACCCTGAGCTACAAATATTCTCCTCTAATAATAAATAATATGCTCTGAAATATATTCAAGCCGCACTGAGAATTTGTCCTCGTGTTCTTGAACTGTTCAAGGGCTCTTTTAGTGGATTCGGGATGGACTTCTAAATCCTGGACTTCATAAACCAGGATGAGTTTCCTGGCGGTGACCCCTGAAATGAGACTTGTGTTGTTGCGGTTTTGTGTATGCCGAGATTCACAGCCACCTTTTGTGATTTATTTAATTAGCAGTTATTTTTAGTGTTCCAATGTCATACCGGCGTATGCGTCTGTGCTCGGATTCTTTCTTCAGATTAATTAACTCAACGTAACTTGCTGGAGGTTTTTCCTCTCTGCTTTCCCTCAGCCACGAAGCCAAGGACTGAGCTAATGACTCTTTCTAAGGCAATGTGTCATTTGAAAAGTCCATTAACTTCCTATGACTTGTCTGCATACTAATACTCATTGCATTGTTTCCACCAATCTTGGAAGCCCAGAAATGTTAGCAGTAGAGTCTTGGGTGGAATTGCTGTCTTTTAACCAGGCACATGATGCAGTCTGCTGGAGGGAGGGAGAGAGAGGGAGGGTGGGAGAGGGAGAGAGAGATTGGGAAATTTCATGGACATTTCTACTAAATTAATGGATATATATATGGATAGAGATAGATAGATAGATAGATAGATAGATAGATAGATAGATAGATAGATAGATAGATAGATTCAGAGAGAGAGAAAGAGAGAGACAGACAGATGATAGATAGATAGATAGATAGATAGATAGATAGATAGATAGACAGATGATAGATAGATAGATAGATAGATAGATAGATAGATAGATAGATAGATAGGATAGCTAGATGATAGATAGATAGATAGATAGATAGATAGATAGATAGATAGATAGATAGATTCAGAGAGAGAGAAAGAGAGAGACAGACAGACAGAGAGACAGACAGATGATAGATAGACAGATGATAGATAGATAGATAGATAGATAGATAGATAGATAGACAGATGATAGATAGATAGATAGATAGATAGATAGATAGATAGATAGGATTCTAGATGTAGATAGATAGAGATAGATAGATAGATAGATAGATAGATAGACAGATAGATAGATAGATTCAGAGGAGAGAGATAGAGAGACAGACAGACAGACAGACAGATGATAGATAGACAGATGATAGATAGACATAGATGATAGATAGACAGATGATAGATAGACAGACAGACAGATGATAGATAGACAGATGATAGATAGATAGATAGATATATAGATGATAGATAGACAGATGATAGATAGATAGACAGACAGACAGATGATAGACAGATGATAGATAGATAGATAGATAGATAGATAGATAGATAGATAGATAGATAGGATAGATAGGATAGATAGGATAAATAGATGATAGATAGATAGATGAGATAGAAGAAAGAGAGAGAGAGAGAGACAGATGATAGAGAGAGACAGAGGGAGACAGACAGACAGACAGATGATAGATAGACAGACAGGCAGATGATAGATAGATAGATATAAATGATATAGAGTTACAGATAGATGTAAACTTTCTGAGATGCCTAATGTAGATGCCTCCTTTGTTATTCTCTGAATTTTTTTTTCCTAAGAAATTCTCAAATTATTAAGTGCTTTTAATATACTTGCAGAGGAAAGGGAAATGGGATTTGCAATTCTCTTTGTTTAAAAGAGCTGCTGATACTTTTGTTTTTAGGCTACGGTAGGGAACCCACCGGAAGAGCTAAAAGATGGAAAATCTTTTGCACTCGCTTTGTAATATCCTAAAAATTTGAGCAGAGAAAAAAACATAACCAGGTTAGCAAATCCTCCCAGCAGCTCTGAGGAGGCGGCAATTTAAGCGTCATGATTGATTAACAGCTGTCAACTTTCAAAAAAAGAGCCATCCATTTGGCAATAATAAGCTCTTTTTTTTTTCTTTTTTCTTTTGCCAATCTCTGAGGACTGGTTGAGGGATGGAAATGGAAGTGAGCATTTCATCAGAGGCTCTTCCTTTTTTCTTTTTTCTTTTTCCCTGACTCTTCTTCAAAGTACTTTAATTGAATACTGGAGGAAATAAACCATTGACTGTAATTGCACATTCAAAACCTATTGCTTTGCTGTTAAGAGACCTCCGGATACAACTCCAGCTCCTTTAATGATGTCATGAACTCTCGCGCCCTGTAAATATAACCAAGGCGCTAGCGAAGAATTCAGACACATTAGATTCATATATATATAAATATATAAAAAGAAGATTTGTACCTCCTCCATAAAGGCTAACGGGAGACGCAGCAATACCGCACATTCGCATTTCAAAAAATGAAAGAAAATGAAACAAGAAAAAAAGAGAGTAATTTAGCCTGCTGGGCAGAGGTGGTATTCAGATGGTTCGGACCGGTTTGCCTGAACCGGTAGTAGAAATCGCAGGTGGGCCCACCCTGGCTCTATGCCATCCTATCTAGGCATGTTTTTGAGGCCGGGCACATGCATGGAAGGCATGTGCACCAGCAAAGCACATGCGCAAAAGACCAGGCACATGCGTGGACAGGGCGCGCTCACATTCGCGAACCGATAGGGAAAGTAAGTGAAAGTAAGTCTTTCCTTTATTTATTCACCCTGCTGCTGGGTGCATAAAGGAGAGACAAAGGAAAGGCAGGGAGAGAAAGAAAATAAGATTTGTAATCGTCAAAATAACAGACCCACAGAGAGGCATTTTTTTTTTTTAATTTGATTTATATGCCGCCCTTCTCCGGAGACTCAGGGCGGCTTACAATGCGTTAAGCAATAGCCTTCATACTTTTGTATATTTATACAAAATCAGCTTAGATGTTCTGTCCCCGTCCCACACACGCACCCCTACAGACGGCCCGGAGTTAATAAGCCACACGACAAAACTCTTTGAAAATAAAGCTGGCAGCAACCCAGTGGCTAGCTGCCAGTTCAGACTTTACTCACACAAAACAAAGATTAGACTGCAAGCATTCCGATAAAACAGGCAGAGTGTCAATAATACAAGGATTAATCCAAATGCAGTCTGATAAAGCAGGCAAAGTCCAGTAACGCAGAGATCATGGAGTATTTCCAGCTTTTGCTCATCACAAACTGAACCGGCCACCACACCCACATTTATACCCTGTGGGGTGTGGTCCAGTGACTCAGCTAATCTCTGGCATGCCTTCCCTTCTGCTGCGCACGCTTCTCCCTGCGCCTCTGCCAAGGGTCCAGCCAGCACTTATCTTCTTCACCACTGTCCACCTGTGGCTGCGGGGACGTGCTTGGCTCTGAGCCTATCGTTTGGCCTTCGGTGTCCTCTGGAGGCATTGCCAGAGAGGAGGGTCTTGGAGAGGGAGGCCTTGCCAACTCCTCTCCCTCACTCTCAGAGTCTGCATCTGTCGATAGCTCAGGCTCAGGGAATGGAGCCACAACACTATTGCCCCCACAAACTGGGTCCTCATTTTACCTACCTTAGAAAGGATGGAAGGCTGAGTCAACCTTGAGCCTGGTGAGATTCGAACTTACAGTAATTGCAGACAACTGGACAATGCTTTTAGTCTGCTGGGCCACCAGGCAAGAATCGTGAAAATAAAGAACGTGAAACACTGTGTGCAGTTCAGACTTTACTCACACAAAACAAAGATTAGACTGCAAGCATTCCGATAAAACAGGCAGAGTGTCAATAATACAAGGATTAATCCAAACACTGTGTGCATGTGTGGAAGTCGCATACACAAGCAAACAGCGAAAGGCTGATCATGCGTGGAAGGCGGTGCGAGCGAGCGAAGTGAGCATGTATCTCTTTGCAACGGGTGGTTGTTTTCAAACTGAACGCCAAAACCGAATGACCTAAATTTCACCCTCACTTGTAAAACTTTTACAGCACCATATCATCTTTCTCTTAATTAAATCCTTTGAACTATTGCCTCTCTGAAATTAAAACTGGGGAAAAAATATGATCTAATTAATGTGTCAGATGTTATGAAAGTTGCAGATCATCCCCTGGATAAAATTCTTCTGGGGGGGCCTCACAAGACCAAGGACATGTACTACGGGGGGAAAAAACGGAGACGATCAGTGCTCCTAACCTGAGTGGCTGTAAACATAACATTACATAACCGGTAATGAGTTTGCTCAAAACTCAAAGTCAAAAACAGGCCAGAATAATTCAGACCATATTTCTATTTGCCACAAGCCAAAATAGATTTTGCAAGCTCCCATCTGGGTCGGTCATCCAGAAGTTGAGTCTTCTGAGCTTTCGGATTCATGCTAGAGCCCATTCTCAGGCAACTTCTGTCTTCCAGAATATGTTCTTTGGGCTATTCTATGCTTTTGTATTTATATTCCTATTGGTTGATTGGTGTGTTGAGGGCTGTGGCGATTGGCTGTTGTTTCCTTGTGCTGCCAAGTCCTCAGCTCCTAAGTATTTGATGAGTTGGTGGTAAATCAGGATTCCTGTTGACTGATGAAGGGACCATTATCCAGGCTTCAATCATTTCCCTGGCTGTTTTTGTACCTGCATGGCCAACAATCTTAGTAGCTGTGAAATTGAATGTATGTCCTTGCTCATTGCAATATGAGGCTACCAATGAGTTTGACTGCTCGCTCGTATTCTTGAAATCTGGTGAATAGCTTCCTCCCCCCATGTCTGTTCTGACCCAGCCTTAGCAGAAACAACAAACAGACTCCTGGTCGTGAAAAATCCCTCTTTATTTACCTCTTGTGAATTAATTGCATTCACCCACCGAAAAGTCCAGGCATTAGTCCTTCAAGGAGTTAATGGCAGCAACAGACCTTATCAGTTCCTTGCAATAATTGCAAGGCTGTGAGCTCCCAGCCGAAAGGCTGCAAATTAAGTTGTGGCAAGCAGTCTCTGTGGCATGAAACACGATGAGCAAAATCTTCAGAAATACGAACTGTTGTCTCCTACGATAACCACTCTCCTTTCCTTCTATTTATTCCCCAGCCAGGGAGGGCCATTCAGGGTCCACGTGTGCTTTGCTTCCCGAGTCGACTCCTTGTCCTCCGTTGTTCTCCTCTCCTAACTGCTCTGTGCATACGTGCATCTGGAACAGGCCTCAGCTGTTCTTCCTCCTCACTCATATCAGTCTCCGAAGGCAGCTGCCTCTCCGGTGGTGGGAAATGTTGGACGGCCCTGGCTCTATCTCTGTGTCCGCTACAAAGCATCCATCAGAGCCTTCCCCAAACTCCAGAACTGGCCCAAAGTCCTCCCCAACCTCCTCATCGTCCAAATCTGCCATCAGCTCTGCTGCCGGCTGGTGGGCCACAACAATGTCCTACATAGTCACAAGGGCAATGAATGCAGGTAGATAACATTAGAAGTATCTCCCACCTCCAAGTGATCTTTGCAATGTGTGATTTGTCCTCATAGGCTCACCTCTGGATGGCTTCTGCAATGCCCACTTGCAGGAAAAAAAATAGATTCTTCTGAACCTCTTTCATTCTAATCCTCAAATTCTATGACACTCTCTCTCTAGAGCTCTGGCACATTCCAAATGGCAGTATCTTGGCCACACATTAAAATGCACACACACACACACACAAATGTTGTGTAAATGCCATTATGTCGAGGGAGAAGGAGACTGAAACAGTGACAGTGGCTCTAGTTTCAAATGAGAGAGATTTTTAGAAATAAGACTAACTAAGGGGCATATCAATCCCTCTACTTGTGGTTTGAAGGATTGTCCCAAAGGTGTTTTTTTCAACTGGAATTCTGTTTTTCCCCTTGAAGACATTTAGCTTCTCACCAAAGAAGCTTCTTCAGAGGAAAGACTTGAATCCAGTTGCCCTTAAATTTATGGTTTTATCACAGAGAATAAAATGCCGAACAGTAAAACAAAAAACAAAATGAAACTAAGCAAAAACATAGTGCACAAAAAAGGAGGAAAAAATGTAGATTTAACATTTAACATGTACTGTAGGAGCCACCCTGGCTGAGTGCTGAGGTGGATGGATGGATGGGTGGATGGATGGATGGATGGATGGATGGGAGGTAAATAAGTAGGTAGGTAGATGGATGGGTAGGTAGGTAAGTAGGAAGGGAGGAAGGTAGGTAGGTGGATGGATGGATGGATGGATGGATGGATGGATGGATGGATGGATGGATAGGTAAGTAGGAAGGTAGGCATGTGGATGGATGGATGGATGGATGGATATCTGCAGAAAAATCACCATCCTGTTATTCAAGAATTTAGATAAGGCAACATAACTTTTATTGTCGTTTTTTAATGTGAGCACACTGGCACACATTAAAAATGAAATTCTAGATAGATAGATAGATAGATAGATAGATAGATAGATAGATAGATAGATAATAGATGGAGATAGATAGATAGATAGATAGATAGATGATAGATAGATAGATAGATAGATAGATAGATAGATAGATAGATGATAGATAGATAGATGGATGATAGATGGAGATATAGATAGATAGATAGATAGATAGATAGATAGATAGATAGATAGGCAGGCAGGCAGGCAGGCAGGCAGGCAGGCAGGCGATAGATAGATAGATAGATAGATAGATAGATAGATAGATAGATAGATGGATGATAGATAGAGATAGAGATAGATAGATGATAAATGGAGATAGAGATAGATAGATAGATAGATAGATAGATAGATAGATAGATGTAGATATAAATAGATGATAGAGAGACATACATACATACATATACATATATACACACACATATACACATACACACATACATGCATACATAACACACATACATGCTATATACATGCATACATACACACTTGGCATGACCATCTCACCACTGTCATCTCACTGTAGGCTAACTCATCTCAACTCACGTTGACCACAGCGAGATGACTAGGGTGAGTTGGCTGTGGCTGGGTTGGCTATGGTGAGATGGCCACGACAAGTTTTAGATTAGATTAGATTAACAGAGTTGGAAGGGACCCTGTAGGTCATCTAATCCAACAAGGGGCATGATCAAAAGGCTATGACTCCCCTTGACGTGAGTGACATTAAGTTGACCACGCCTACCCAGTCACATGACCATCAAGCCACGCCCACTGTCACATGACCATCAAGCCACGCCCACAAAATAAGCCACGCCCACAGAACCGGTAATAAAAAAATTTAGAACCCACCCCTGGCCTGTATATATATTGGACTTTAAGGCAATTTTTAATTTTTTTAAACGATCTGCTACCATGATTTATTTTTACAAGTGCTTTGTAGGAATTTATGAGAAAAGAATGCTTGCTTTGAAGAAGTTCACACTTTCTTCAGAACAGCCTCATTAAAAAAGGCAGAAAGTAGAAGTGGCTTCAGTAATGGGCCTTAAGTGTTAGATAATGCTATCAATTATTGAAATTCATTAATTAAGCAAAATATTTGCTGGAAGTTATATCATAACTCTCTCGTTCGGAAGCTTTCGCTATCAAAACAGAATCTCATTAAAATTTTACATGCTAATCAGCATGTTTACTATTTCTTCTTCTTTTATTTTTATTTTTTTTCTTTCCCAACTACAGTTCTTTTACACCGTGGGTTGATTTTTATTTCATTACAGTTTTATACCAATTAACTCACAGGGGAAATGTAATCCGTAGGTTGGCATAATTGTCCAGACGCACATGGACAAAACGGCCATATAAAGAAAGGACGTTATTGGCTTTTGGAATCTTAACCCAACAGCACGAAGAAAACACACGTATTTGTTTAAAAGTCAGCATAATCAAGAGACAACGTCAAAGGACTTCTGGGTAGGAATGAACAAATGTTTCCAACTTTACACTGGTCCTAATCTTCTTTCAGCCCCTTTCATAGATTGTCGATTAAAAAACGGGAGACACTCAAGAAGTTACAACAGTTTCAGAGTTACTTTGTGTGAAGCTGCATGTCGGCAATTTATGGACCACTTGGCATCGGGCCTAGCTATCTTTGAACCGCCTGCTGCTACTGACGACCTCCCATCGTCCTGTGCGCTCCCACAGAGAGGGCCTCCTCAGGGTGCCATCAGCCAATCAATGTAGGCTGGTGACCCCCAGGGGGAGGGCCTTCTCTGTGGGGGCACCCACCCTCTGGAATCAGTTGCCCCCAGAGATAAGGAGAATCCAAGACCTCAGTGCCTTCCGCCGTGCCCTTAAAACCCACTTTTTCCAGCAAGCCGGGCTGGTTTAAGAAGAAATTTTAAATGTTTTAATTGGTTTGTATTTTTAATTTTGGGCCAAATTTATATATATATTTTAATTGATTTTTAATATTTGTATTTCATGTTTTTTAATTCTGGCTGTACACCGCCCTGAGTCCTCGGGGAGAAGGGCGGTATATAAATTTAAAAATAAATAAATAAATAAATAAATACTTAAAGTTGGAAGGATCCATTTCCTGAAACCTATCAGACAGTGGTGGGATTCAAATCATTTAACAACCGATTCTCTGCCCTAATGATTGGCTGGGTGGGTGTGGCCATGGTGGGCATGGCCAGGGGGTGTGACAGGCAGCACTCAGACTCCTGCACCCCCCGGGAGCAAAAATAGGCCACAGGGGGGCACGCCCCACCTCCCTGCACCCCGTTTTGGGCCTTGGAGGCCTCCCTGAAGCCTCCTGGGAGCAACAAAGGGCCACCCATGCCCTGTTTTGGGCCTAGTAGGCCTCCCTTCACTTACATGGGAGCCAAAATGGGGCGTGTGGGGACTCCTGGAAGGGGCAGGGAGGGGAGGGGTCAGCCAGCAATTTAATTACAAGTTCGCCCGACCCGACCTGAACCGGCTGAATCCCACCACTATTATCAGATCATCCTTAATGATGACTTGATGACTTAAACTGACATTTTAGTGTTTTGATCACAATGTCTTATTGATGGACCATTCAAATCCCATCTGGATTGATAATTCAGATCAGCTCAAGAGTGATTCACATATTCCAGAGATGATTCAAGCAAGTTAACTCCTTTCTGAAAATGGAAAAGAAATAAGACTCTTCCCATTACTTTGTCACCTAATTTTGTGGTTAAGTGGTTAAGTTGTGTGTCTGACGCTTCATGGCCCCATGGGGACCACAGGATGACAGACTCCCCTTTGAGTTTGCCAAAATTCATGTTCATTGCATCCTCTGCTATCGTCTATCCTTCGATCTCACATTGCTCCTGGAAGCACGAAGCCGAGAACACCAGCCTGAAGATGACGAATGAGACTTCGTCGAAACGTCGCCAAGACACTTCCAATTTTACGTGGGAGAAGACACGAATAACCAAAGACCTACATATATATATATATATATATATATATTTATATATATATATATATATACACATACATACATACATACATACATATATATATGTCTTCTTAAGTTTTCGCGGGTGTGCATATGCAAAAAATTAAAATCTCAGGTGTTTTCCCGCGTCATTATAAATAAGTTGGTTAAAATATTTAAAAGCCTGCAACTCTGTGTTCTGATTGGAGGACAACAGTTTTTCTTCCTGCTTCCTCCTGTAACACGAAGCCAAGTAGCTAGCCAGCATATGTCAGCAGCAGCAAATATAGATAAGCGACAGCTCCGGCCCCGCAACAGAGAACCCATAGCTTCTACATGAAACAGAGCCTGAAGATGACAGGGTTGTGAGCCGTTGCTTTAAGAAAAACTTTTAAGGTACTGGTAGGATTTTAGCTGAGGTTTTAAAGGACCTTGCAGAGTGCTCTGTAGGGAATTTTAGAAGATTTTAAGCTGGGATTTTAACTAGGATTTTAAATATTTTAACCAACTTATTTATAATGATGCGGGAAAACACCCGAGATTTTAATTTTTTGCATACACATACACACACACACACACACATACACACACACACATACATACATGCCTTCGGTCTTTCCCAATATCAAGGTCTTCTCCAAGGAGTCCCCTCCTCTCATTTGGCTTAGGCCCAGGATATTTGGGGGACCATCTGCAGCCAGCAACAGCTTCCCATCGCCCGGTGCGTTCCCACAGAGAGGGCCTCTTCAGGGTGCCATTGGACAGACAGTGTCAGCTGGCGACCCCCAGGGGGAGGACTTTCTCTGTGGGTGCACCCACCCTTTGGAACCAACTTCCTTTGGAGCTCTGGATGGCCCCCCGACCTCCGTTCTCCGCGACCTGAAAACATGGCTGTTTCGTTTGGCCGGCCTGGACTGATGGGGTTTTAATTCTAATTTAATTTTAACTTGTTAGTCTTAATTGTACTTTTAACTGTTAAATTATGAGATTTGGATTTAATTTTTAAACTTTTTATTAGATGTTTCTTAACTGTTGTGAGCCGCCCTGAGTCCGGCTGGAGATAATTAACATATAAATATAAATCTCATTAATAAATAAATAAATTTGGTGACCAATGTCTTTAAACTTCAGTTTCAGGATCTGCCCTTCCAAGGAACAGTCATGGTTGATTGCCTTTAGGATTGACAGATTTGATCTCCTTGCAGTCCAAGAGTCTTCTCCAGCCCTACAATTCAATATATCAATTCTCTGCTCAACCTTCTTTATGGTCCAACTCTAGCAGCCATACAGAATTCTTCTTCTTTCTTCTTTATTGGCCAAGTGTGATTAAACACACAAGGAATTTGTCTTTGGTGCATAAGCTCTCAGTGTACCTAAAAAGAAAAAAGACATTCGTCAAGAATTATAAGGTACAACACTTAATGATAGTCATAGGGTACAAATAAGCAATTAAATCAATAGGAAACAATCAATATAATCGTAAGGATACAGCAGGGTTGAAATCCAGCAGGTTCTGACAGGTTGTGGAGAACCCGTAGCAGAAATTTTAAGCAATTCAGAGAACCGGCAAATACCACCTCTGGCTGGCCCCAGGAGTGGGGTGGGAATGGTATCTTTAAATATGGAGATGTCGTTATATGAATGAGGCTGTTATAGCATTTAGAAGCTTAAGTGCTGATCTGTGCAAATGAGCCACCAGTCAGTTCCAATTATCTCAGATCTTACCATTCTCTTCATTTAATTTGAATTTTCATTTGTATCATGTCAAGTCTTGGTCATCAAATATTGAACACCAATAAATTGCTCTGAGGCAGTGTCTGTTGCCTCTCTTCATCATTTGATTGGATAAATGTCTGAAGCACATAATCTCTTCTCTTTCTTTAGCTTTCTTGCTTTTCTGTTCCGCTCTCCCAAGTGTTTTATTTGTTTTGTCTCTGTCATCAGAAGAGCTACAATTCCCGAGCTTCTTTTAGATAAAGTGTTTGTTCAAAATGAAAATATGCACCAGTCTCCACCCCAAAATTCTGTGATTTTCCCTGCTTTCCTTTCCCTTTCCACTTGCTAATGTTTTCTTTAACAACATGTGAAAAACAGAAGAAACTGAATATCTTAAGGTTTGGAAGCAGGCATTCAGTGTGTGTGTGTGTATTTGTTTGTTTGTTCGTGTGAAGAGTTTTTAAACTCTCGTCACTGGATTTCTCTCTCTTTTGAATTTGCAAAATCTCTGGACTTTATTCAGTTGGAATTTTCTGATAACCTTGGTTTGAAATATAGAGGAAAGCATACCTTTTTTTTGGTTGTTGTTGTTATTTGTTCCTTGATCGAGTTTCACAGATTAAAATGGCCGAACAGTGGCTGAGATGTTTCTTTACTCAACATCATCATCTTACGTAGTTTGGCAATGAAACATCTGCAACAAAACCATCAAATTCAGAGCACCAAGGACCCAGGAGTGGGCTTCAAAAGTTTTAGCAAGGGGTTCTCTGCCTGGTTGCTGAGTGGGTGTGGCCATGGTGGGCGTGGCCTAGTCAACCCCGTGCATCACGGCAGGGAGGGAATTTTTGCCCTCCCCAGGCTCCAGAGGCTTTCCTTGAGCCTCCGGGAGGGTGAAAATGGCCTTCCCAGGCTCCGGAGGCCTCCCAAACTTCCAGTAGGCCCATTTTTCACCCTACAATATTTGTAGCCTCTGTACATGCCCTGCACTTAACATGCATCCAAAACGGGCTGCATGGGGACCAGGGGTGGGTTCTAAATTTTTTTTACTACCGGTTCTGTGGGCATGGCTTATTTTGTGGGCGTGGTTTGATGGTCATGTGACAATTCTTTAGGATTTAGCAGAGGTAGTGGTCTACCAGGCTTTTAACTGCTTGTAGAGCTGTACCGGTCTACCCATTTGTTTTTCGAGCGCACTGGTCTACCACCACACTGCCTTTTAACACTGATCAGCTGTAGGGCGGCCCTTTGAAGCCCCACAGCAAGAGTTTAACAGTTTTTTTCCTTCCAGCCTATCAGCAGGGACTCGGGAGGCAGTGAAAAATTGGGGGCGGGGCCAAATAAAAGGTAAGAATAACACGGGGGGGGCGGGAGGGCCCAGCTCCCAAACAAAGAGAACCGGTTCGGTGACATCATATTGTCACCGCTACCGGCTCGGCCGAACCGGGCCGAACCGGGAGGAATCCACCACTGATGGGGACTCCTGGGAGGGGAGGGGCAGGGTGGGTGAGGCCAGCCAGGAGTGGGATTTGGGGCTTCTCCGAACTGCACAGAATGTTAGCTAGAGGTTCTTACGAACCCTTGCAAACCCCCAGCAGCCCACCCCTGTAAGGACCCCACTGTTGTCATTGTCCTCCACCTCCTCCTCCTCCCTCACTCCCTTCTAACACTGATGATGTTACCTAATTGGGTAATGAAAAAGCTATAAGAGAACCATCAAGTTCAGAGAGGACCAAGGGCCTTACAGCTGAACCCTCAGTTACAAATATTTTCTTCTATTGATATGCATTGTTGCTTTGTTCTGAATTTTAGTTTCCCTCCAGGCCCTGTTTTAAAAACCCTGCCGTTATCTTCGCTGTATTTTCAAGCTACCATGTCTTCTCTAATCTCTTGGTAGCTAAAGAGTTCTTGTCTAGAATTCCTACTCGGAATTCTTTAGCTATAGCTCTAAGATGCATTAAGGCGAAAGCTGGGAACAGTTAATTTCCTTCAATAAGTTTTTTTTTTTTTTTTACAAAAAGTTTTTTTTATTATTTTTTTCCCAAACATACAAATTGCATCCTTTCGGAACAGAGCTTTGATCCAGTTATTTATTTATTTATTTTATTAAATTTTTATACCGCCCTCCTCCCGAAGGACTCAGGGTGGTGTACAGCGAAAAATAAAACCCACAACTATATGAAAGTTAAAAGACAATTTAAAAACATTAAATAATTTGGCCGAAAGAGCTAAAATAGAAACCACCCATTAAAATAGCATTTAAGCCAGCCCTGCTTGGTGAAACAATAGTGTTTTGAGGGCGCGGCGAAAGGTGCGAAGGTCGGGGATCCTAGGAATCTCCGGGGGCAGCTCATTCCAGAGGGCAGGTGCCCCCACAGAGAAGGCTCTCCCCCTGGGGGTTGCCAGTCGACATTGTTTGACCGACGGCACCCTGAGGAGTCCCTCTCTGTGGGAGCGTACTGGTCGATGGGAGGCTATCGGTGGCAGAAGGCGGTCTCGTAAGTACCCGGGTCCTAAGCCATGGAGTGCTTTAAAGATGGCAACCAACACCTTGAATCGCACCCGGAAGACCACCGGGAGCCAGTGCAGCTCGCGCAGGAGCGGTGTTACACGGGAGCGTCGAGTCGCTCCCATAATCACCCACACGGCTGCATCCTGGACCAGCTGGAGCCTCTTTATCACTTTGTTCAATTTTTAAACAAAATCTTTAACAACATTTTATCTATTCTATTTTGCCATAACACTTATTTCTTAATCTTAAATCACATATTCAACTAATACCATCTTTAAAAAATTAACACATATTTTCTTAATCAAAACAATTACCCTTCTATTTACCCACCTTAATTCTTAATTCAATTAATACCTCATAATACAACAATTCTTACCCTAAATCCTCACTATTAACAATACAGTTCAAACATATTTATATTTCATTATGCTCATTAAACCTTTATTCCATTATTACTTTATCAAATTTAAATCAATAAGATTTTTTCTTACACACGCTACTTAATTTGAGTTTCAGGGACTGGTTTTGGAAAATTGTTCCCTCACAATGTGTCTGATCTTGCTAAAATACCTCACCTTGAGATTTGATTTGATTTATCAAACCCCAGATCCCATGATGTTTCCATCAAAACATCATGGGAAAAAGTAAAAATAATTAATGACAGAAATCCAGCTATTGACACTTAGTTCCTCGGTGGATGGACCATTACACAATCACTAGAACACTTTATGTTTCTTCACTTCCCTTTGTTTTCTTTTGTTTTGTTTTGCTGAAGAATAGAAGAAAATAAAATGAGGGCAAGGCTTGGACAAAGGGAGTTGGGGGAATCAGAGTGGCAGCCAGTTGACTTGATATGGCCAACCAACATCAAGATGCAGTTTTAACGCGGCTTCCGGTTTGCTCTTCGTAGCCACCAGACGGTCTCTCGGGACCGCCAGCCCCTTCGCCTGTAAAGAGCCGCCTGTACAGCGCAAAGGCGGCTCGAAAAACCCCATTTCCAGGAGGAAATGTGGGATAGAGCAGGTGAGTGTAGGTAGAGCTCTCCGTAGCCCCCAGGGTTTTTTTTTTTACTCTTGGGGGCGGGCGGAGGAAGCTCCCTATAGCACTCGCCGCCCGCTCCGGGCGTTGGGAGACTTCTGCCTTTTTGCAGAACAAGGCTACGAAGACAAGCTTTTTAAGATATTTAACAGATTAACTAAAGATGATGAGATTTGGATCTGGACCTGTGACCCTAAATTGCAAGTATTAATACTTATTTTGCAAAGGATATTCAACAAAGTAAAAAAGACCTTTTAAAATGGCGATTGCCGAAACTGGAGCAGGGAAACTGAAAAGAGAAAGTCCTTCCGTTTCTTATTAAGTTACAAAGTAGCAGAATAAATGCTCCTGGCTACATTTGAAGGGATATGAGCTGGACTTGTGACCCTGAATTGCAAGTATCTCATTTATTTTATAACAATTATTGAAGAAGGAAAAGGAAAAGGAAAAAAGAATCTTTAAAAAGGGCGATTGCCGAGGCTTGAGAAGGGGCTGAAAGGGAGAGTCCTTCCGTTTCCTATTGAGATACAAAGTAGCTGAATAAATATTTTTGGCTACACTTGAAAATAAAGCTCTACTTTTGTGTTTTTTCTCTTCCTGGAGATTTGATATTGATCTTGGTTGGAAAGAAGTTTTTTTTTTCTCTGCTGCCTCTCTTTTCTTTTTTTTTTTAAAAAAATAGTTTGTCTGTGTTGAAATATGGCATTAAAGCCGGACAAACAAGCAATGGGGGGGGATTCCCCCATTAACAAATTACGTGACCAAGTTTTAAAGCTCCAGTCTCAGAAAACTGATTTTAATATAATTGAATTTCTTTTGGAGGAGATTGTAAGAAGGGATGAGATTGTGAATCAGAACTTTGAAAAATTTAAGCAGGAAATTAAAGAATTAGTGCAATTAAAGTTTGATATTCTGGATCGAAAGATTATAAAAATGGCTAATGGCTTTGTAGAATTTATGATCAAGTTGGATGAAAATACTAACTTATTAGAATCTAAAGTGGAAGAAATTGAGGACAATTTGGATAATAAAATACAAAAAATTGAAAATGATTTGACAAACATTCAAGACAATAGCTCAGAAGAAAAACCTAAAATGGAGGTTGAACAAAAGTCTTGTAATGCAGAAAATTTACAACAACGGATTGAAAGAGAGGTCCTAATGGTGCATTACAATTTTACAGAATATGCGATCAGACTCAGAGGTTTGCAGGAAAATAACAGAGATGATTTAAGGAAAATATCTTCTGAAATTCTGGCTGGGATTTTAAAGGTTCAACCTGAGGAAGTGTTTTGTAGGATTGACAGAGTGTTCAGAATAAACTCCTGGATTGCAAAGCAAAGGCAATTGCCTAGAGATGTGGTGATTTATTTTACAGATAAAGAAATTAGGAATAATGTTGTGCAAAATTCCTTCAATTCTACTTTGCAATTGTATGGAAGAAAGATATGGATCTACAAAGAGCTCCCCCCCAAGATGTTAACGGAAAGGAAGAAATTTGGTTTTCTGGTGACTGAGTTAAAATACAGAAATATTCCATTTAGGTGGGATGCCCCAGTTGGCATAATATTGAGATATCAAGGAGAAAGATACCAATTAGATACTATTGAAAAAGCGGAAGAATTTTATCAAAAATTTTTGAAAATGAACTTAACATCTATAGGCACAATACAGGATAAGCAGAAGGAGTTGGAAATAAAGGGAAAACATCAAATTACAGAGGTTGCGGTAGACAAATTGCCTTTGGATTCTCTCGATACCCCAGCTGGATTATCTACAAATATGAGAGAAGCGGCATCTGATTTCAACGTGATGATTCACCAAGTTAAAGACAAGTATGGAAATCAATTAGCTGATATACAATTGGCAAAAAAGAAATATGAGATACAAAAACAAAACCAACAAGATCAGCTTATAAAGCAGAATGAAAACCGATCAGTTGATATACAACTTGTAGAAAGGAAAACAGGATGGAAATTAAACCCACAAAAAGAAAAGAAAAAAAGAAATAGGTCTCATAAAAACAGAAATTTCTAAATTAAGCAACGGTGAAGCCAGTAATTTTAAAAAAATGAATGAATATGTGAAAAGATAGTGGAGGCGAAGTATTGGTTAATATCATCCTGAGGACAGTGACAGACCTCTGCAATGCCGTAATTTTGGGATGTGAAAAGAGCCTTAAACTGTTGGATTTGAATTATCTATTTTGGATTTCTTTCTTGTATTGATAAATATATTATAACTATTCTGAGCTACAAGGCAAGAGAGCTACGTTGGGGCATGCAGAAGATCTGGTTGTTACCCATTAGGATGATGGGAATTAATAATCCTGATGAAAGCCACAATTACAACTATATGGAATATAATCATAATGTCACTCGGGTGGTTGTTTTTACTTTTATATATATATGAGGATATTCATTACTGATGGAGGCAGATGATGACTGAAGACTTTGAACAAACTGTTGCACCAGGATGCTACGTTACCCAATTATGGATGAAGGACTCAACAATCCAGTGGAAAGACATCAAAGAAGATATTATATGGATTATAAATTTAAAGATATTGTCTTTTCTTTTTTTAAATAACAGAATATATACATATATATATATATATATTTTAGCAGAGTGGGCAGTGGATTAAAGATATTAAGAATTGTTGTGCATGGTAATTTTGTAGGAAAGTGGGTGGAAATATGTTAGTCTACTGATGGATTAGCTTAAGAAAAGGGATGTTTAAGTGATATATTTAGGGCAGTGGAGGAAATGGATAGAGTTGAATAAATGTTAAATTAGGATTTATGGGGAAGGCTGCTTTGAAATGTTATATTAATATACACAAAGAATAAATATTAAAGTAGGATCTATTATACAGTCTTAAAGTGGAAGGTTGCTTTGAAATGTTGTAATAATATATAGATATAAGTTTTGGGGAGGACAAAAAGGGCAGATTATTGCTAAATTGGGAGTTATAATAATATTATGCTAAACTAGAAGTTATCATACAATGTTATAGCAGACTGCTTTTTTTTTGAAATGTATGGTAAAAGGGGAAAGTAACAATATTAATAATATTTTTAGTAAGTAAGGGTCAGTATATAGAGGAGGGAGTAAGGCAATGTTAAAATATTATGTAATCTGTTATGAATTAGGTTTTTGGTGTGAAGAAGTCACGGGGGGATGGGTGGCGAGGGGGGGTTAGGGAGGAGGGGGGGAAGGAAAAAAGGGGGAAAAATTTGTATTTGAAAACTTTTTCAATAAAAAAAAAAAGATGCAGTTTTAACGCCAACCAATGTTGCCTGCTGCCTCATCCTAGTCCTCTTCCTCCTTGTTTTTTGCCACGTGGTCATCTACTTTCTCCATATGCTAGAGCAGTGTTGGCAAACCTTTTTGGCACTGAGTGCCAAAACGGGAATGCGCAGGCACGGTGGGGGAGGGGACGCCTGAAACTGGTAGAGCAGCTCCCTGGTGCGCATGTGGGGGAGCGCCGGAAACTGGAAGAGCAGTTCAGCTGAGCTTCCGGTTTCCGGCATTGTTCTGCCCCAGCTACGGACCCCAAAGAACTCAGCACACGCAAAGTCCGTTCAAACCTTAGTTTACTAAATAAACCAGTTTTTTACAACAACGGTTGTTAATTAACTGCATTAACAGCCACCAAGAATTCAAAGAATAATAACTGAAAGCTAACTATGGTTGGCAGAATGCCCAGAAGCAATTTGCAGGAAGCTGATAAGATAAGCAAGACAAGACACGAAGTGATGTGAATGAAGTTGTTCCCTGCAAATTGCTTCAGTCGGCGGTCCTCCTTAAAGAGGCTAAGGGAGTGGCCAATTAGCCCCAAGCCTTACTCCCGAGGAGACCTCCTCCTGAGGAGCCACTCTTGCCTTTTGGCAGCTCTGCGTGCCCGTGCATCCAGAAGAGGCTCCTCCTCTTCTTCTTCTTCACTTATGGGAGCTTCTGGAGGTTCTGAAGGCCCTGGCTGAATCCCCGCCTCTGGCACCACATCTTCTCCAGCCTCCTCATTGTCTGACTCGAGCGCCAGCTGCACAAGCTGCTGGCGCAGCACCACACCAGCCTCCTCGCTGTCCGAATCAGCTACTAGCTGCACAGGCCGCTGACGGGCCACAACAGGCATGTGCATGCGCACCTGTCACCTGGTATTCCAGTTTCTGGCACTCATGTGTGTGCGAAGACCAGCTGGCTCGTTTCTGGCACTCCCACACATGCAAAGACCAGCTAGCCAGCACACATGTGCGCGCAGGAACCCAGAAGAGCAACGGGCGATGGTTGGCATGCCTGGAGAGATGGCACTGCGTGCCACTTCCGGCACCCATGCCATAGGTTCGCCATCACGGTGCTAGAGGAACAAAGAGGGCAGGAGAACCAAAACAGTAAGTCTCATTTCCCCTTGTTTGTGATAAGGAAGATTGTTCTGACACACCTCCCCAAACACGATAAACCCTCTAAAGTTAACTCAAAAATTCCTTTATTAGGAGTGCCGGCAGCCCTGGCAAATAGTTTCTCTCTCAATGCTGGCTAACAAATCTGGCCAGCCGGAAGATGAATAGTTGTCTGCCACATCTATTCATCTCTGCCCCCTGCCTTTTATCCCCAGAGCTAGGAAGGGACTTTGCTAGCAGCAGTGGTGCTTTCGTCCCAAGGACCGGCCCATAGATTTCCACTGCTCTCCTCTCCTCTGCCTTCTGCACATCTGCACTTCAGGCACTGGACCCAGCTGTTCCTCCTCTTCCCCATCAGCCACCTCCAGACCTGGGGACTGTTGACTCTCCCTTTGAGGACTGACGGACAGCCCAGGCTCTGCTTTTGTCTGTTTCTCCACCAGATCCATTCTCTCTTCCCCCTGGAGCTCTCAGGTTGCCTTGATGCTGATCATGACTCCCACGCCTCCTCCTCCTCCTCCTCTGATTCGGCTGCTGGAGGGACAGGCAGCTGACAGGCCACAACACTAAATTGACTAGGTAGAAATGGTGATGATACAAATTGGGAAGCTTTCTAGCTACTCAAAGGTCCTAAAATCTTGGCCAAACCTTCAGGACGGAAGGTTCTTTCCATCACTGCATTGTCAAAAATCTATCGTACGAATTGGAGTTGAGTTATTACATCAGTGTTTTCCCGCAAATGAATCCCGAGCCGAAAAGTACTACTTAAAAAACAAAATAAGCAAAACATACAATTCTAGTTTGCAAATGAATGATTGTTGCCTCTATAATGCGTAATTATAATTTATATTCTGGACAGTAAAAGTCTGATTGCTGTTATAAATGTTTTGGATTGCACTGTGTGTCGTCACTTAGCAACCGGCACAATTTAGCTTTTAGGGTTTCAAATCAGCAATTGGTGTCAGTATTGAAAGTCTGGAATTTAAATGAGAGAATGATCAATAGCTGCATTTCTATTCTCTGTGTGCTGGAGAGTTTCTTCTTCTCCTTACTAATTTGATCTTTTTTAATTGCTTTGAAAAATAAAACTATTAGCACTGAAAAAGGACCTTCTGTTCTTGGACGGGATTGTCAAGGTGAGAACTTGTGCAGCTTCCGG
>NW_026844029.1:855827-858327 GCF_029531705.1 Pantherophis guttatus | reverse complement strand
GGTAGTGATAGATTTTATTTTCCTGGGCTCCAAGATCACCACACACAGGGACGACAGCCTAGAAATTAAAAGACGCTTGCTCCTGGGGAGGAAAACTATGGCAAAGCTAGACAGCATTCTAAAAAGCAGAGACATCACCCTGCCAACAAAAGTGCGTACAGTCAAGGCTATGGTTTCCCCAGTTGCAATGTATGACTGTGAAAGTTGGACCATAAGGAAGGCTGAGCGCCAAAGAATTGAGACCATTGAACTCTGGTGCTGGAGAAGACTCCTGTGAGTCCCTTGGACTGCAAGGCGATCCAACCGGTCAGTCCTAGAGGAGATCAACCCTGACTGCTCTTTAGAAGGCCAGATCCTGAAGATGAAACTCAAATACTTTGGCCACCTAATGAGAAGGAAGGACTCCCTGGAGAAGAGCCTAATAATGCTGGGAACGATGGAGGGCAAAAGAAGAAGGGGACGGCAGAGAATGAGGTGGCTGGATGGAGTCACTGAAGCAGTAGGCATGAGCTTAAATGGTCTCCAGTGGATGGTGGAGGACAGGAAGGCCTGGAGGAACATTGTCCATGGGGTTGCAATGGGTCGGACACGACTTTGCAACTAACAACAACAAACACTCATAAGGGCAATCATTTCATTAATGTGCTCCGAGCAAGCAAAATTGGCAGGCTTTGGCCCTTTAAAGCCGAACATGATTTCAAAATTCCAAATTTGCTTGCTGCATCATCCAAAAATTACTTCAGCACCATGTAGTTAACTATACGTGCTCTAAACTTATCTCCTTTTGAGGTTTTCTGTAGCTGAGAGGAAAATTTCTCTGTGTGGCTGTAAGCATAATCATGCATACATACACAAACCCACTCAGACATCAGGAACTGGCATGAAGTCCGTGCTAAATCATACATATACACAGCGAGAAATGGAATCTTACTTTGAATTCCTGGAGTTTTTAATTAATACTTTCCAGCCCACTAGGAATTCTCTCATAGCACAGAAATTGTTATTTCCTGTCTTACATGATCAAAGAAACAATAATGCAGAGGTCCTTGTCGCATTCTATGGTGAGAACAAAAATGACTCACTTTAAGAGTTCCATGCACCTACCGTATTTTTCGGAATATAAGACGCTCTGGATTATTAAACGCACCTACCTTTTTGGGGGAGGAAAACAAGAAAAAAAATCTGTCTCTGCCTCCCAGCAATTTGCCTCCTTGCAGAAAACAGCAAACAGCCTCCTTTAGTTTCATTTTCAGCACAGCCTGATTAGCACAAGAAAAAAAATCTGCCTCTGCCTCCCAGCAATTTGTCTCCTTGCAGCAAACAGCAAACAGCCTGCTTTAGTTTCATTTTCATTTTCAGCACAGCCTGATTAGCACAAGAAAAAAAAATCTGCCTCCCAGTAATTTGCCTCCTTGCAGCAAACAGTGGAGGCCCGCGCGGCAATAGGCAATGGCAATCCCTGCAGCCTGAAACAGCTGAGGTTCGGGAGGCTGATCCAACCGACAATCAGCTGCTTGTGCTAATTAGGCTGTGCTGAAGCTGAAACGTGTTGTTTGCTGTTTGTTGCAAGGAGGTAAATTGCTGGGAGGCAGAGGCTAAAGGGTGGGGGCCGGCGGGTGGGCAGGTGGGCAGGGCTACATTCGGTGTATAAGATGCACCCAAATTTTCAACCTCTTTTGTGGGTGGAAGTGTGTCTTATACTCCGAAAATACGGTATATTTCTTTTTTTTTCCCCAGAGTTTTTCCTTAAAGATATCAAAGAAGAGTTAGCTGCTGGCTTCTGAAAGTGGCAAGCCCAAATACATCCATCGAATTGATCAAAAAAACCTCAGGGTATAAACAAATTGATCGAAACTCCAATGGCCTACACGGGGATGAACTGAAGATGGTGGGATTGAAGTATTATTCAAGTAAATCAGTTGTTTGGCTTCTCTTAGCGAGGAGAGAGAATACTGAGATTAAGAATCAAAAGGAATAGCTGAACAGCTCTGTGCAAAAGGATAGCCGAAGAGCTTTATTAGCTGAATTTGCACTCTCAGGTAATTTACACTTCATGAGCCTCCTTGAAGCAAAAGAGAAATGCTTTCTGTATCAACATTAATTCGAGGTTCTCAAGAACCTTTGAAGACTTGAAGGAGATCTACGTGGAGGTATCATGGGGATGGTGAGACGAGGGAGGGGTAGGGAAACTATTATTCCTTGTGTTGGTTCCATTACGAAGCTTGGCATCCTCCAGAGCTTTTGAGCTTCACACAAACTTGGCTATTTGCCATGACGGTTGGGTTGGGAAGTGTGGCAATTAAATAAAGCATCTGGAGGATGCCACATTGCCTAGTCCTCTTCATCTTCATTCTATTAGTCATTAGTTAAGTTAACTCTCTGTGCTTTAAAAGTGGAGAGAGGAGGGGGAGTGAGGGAGGGAGAGAGGAAGAGGGGGAGGAG
Source organism: Pantherophis guttatus (assembly GCF_029531705.1). The sequence goes on along the minus strand of NW_026844029.1, from coordinate 855,885 downwards.
AGAGAGGGGGGAAGTGAGGGAGGGAGAGAGGAAGAGGTGGAGGAGAGAGAGAGGGGGG
>NW_026844029.1:694974-784981 GCF_029531705.1 Pantherophis guttatus | reverse complement strand
GAATATATGGATGGATGGATGAATAGATAATGGATGGATGGATGGATAGATAGATAGATAGATCATCTATCTGTATCTTATATCTATCTATCTATCTATCTATCTATCTATCTATCTATCTATCTATCTATCTATCTGTATAAATAAATATACATACATATATATGAGTTTCAATTTCAAACAATACCACCGAAAGATGGATTTACACCTCTAACTGCTGTTCGCGAGAGCGCTCCTTAATGAAATAGCTTGCTGCAACATTCTTTCACACTGGGGTGTGTGTGTGTGTGTGTGTGTGTGTGTGTGTGTGTGTGTGTGTGTTTACCCTGCAATCAACGGAATAAATTCGGTTTTGCTTTATGAGATCGCATGCTGGAAACACACAGCTCTTAAGACAGCCATGTATCACATTAGAAAAGACCGCAGCTAAAAATTCGCCGTTGCGTTTCTAGAGAGGCAATGGAGTTCAATAGATCACCCGTTTAACCCTCCTAACCAGTGTTGGGATTCAGCCGGTTCGCACCACTTCGGGAGAACCGGTTGTTAACTTTCTGAGCAGTTTGGTGAACTGGTTGTTGGAAGAAATCATTAGGGCAGAGAACCGGTTGTTAAATTATTTGAATCCCACCACTGGTCCTAACATGCCAAAATCTTTTTTTTTTAATTAAATAAATTTTTATTTGTTTAAAAGTACAACAAAACAGAACTAGTGACAACAAAACATACAGAACAAAACATGTAAACAAAGATTTCAAATATACATTTTGTCAAATATATATTGTCAAATAAACAACAGTAATGTATGCTCTTATTTGTGTTTTGACTCTTCCCTGTTTGATCTTACTCATATATCTATCTTTATGATTCATTGTTAATTTATGTTAGTGATTTATGTTCCTGTTTCTGTAACTCCAATTACTCCCTATTCTGTTTTCCTTTTTCTATTTTTCAACCAGGTATACCACTTTTCCCATTCTATATAATAATCATGTTCCTCTTTATCTTGTAATTCTTTTGTAAGTCTGTCCATTTCTGCACATTCCATAATCTTATTAATTACTCTATCTTCTGTCGGTGTGTCACTATTCTTCCAATTTTGTGCAAAAATTATTCGTGCTGCTGTTAATATATGGATGATTAAATATCTTATTTCCTTTTCATATTGTCCATTTATTACACCTAGAAGAAAGGTTTCTGGTCTCATTTCTAATCTTCGTTGTGTGATTTCTTCTACTTGTGTTCTAATCATTTGCCAGTATTGTTTTGTTTTTGGACAGGTCCACCACATGTGGTAATTTAAAATTTACATTTCCAGCAATTTGGAGAAGTGTTGGGGAACATTCTTGCCAATCTGGCTGGAGGGAGGTGCCACCTATAGAAAACATGCCAAAATCTATTCTATGACTGGCTGATGTAATGATTCCAAACTTCTTAACAGACTTTTCTAAGAAATCAGTTCCTCATATACATGGCAAAGATCTCCCTCCGCTGAAAAAGCATTTTCACATTGTTTAGGGCTTTTTCTTGAAAAAAATAATAATAAATTCTTCCTTCCTCTGAACTGCTACAATTGGTTTCCATTCCCCTCCCTCAAAGCCGTTTCAAAATCATTATCCTCTGATTTAGCTCAATTTTAAGTTCTGCCTTTGATCTATTTTTAAGGAGCAGTGATTTTTTTTTTCCTGCAGTTTAACTCGCCACATCAATTTGGAAAGAACAAGCACTTTTTTTCTGGTTTCCCAGAGAGATTCAGAATCTCAAAGCAATTTGTTCCCCAAATTATTATGAACTCTTTCCAACATCTTTACAACGTTGTCCTCAGCTGCATTTTAAACTCTTAAGAAACATCGTTGGGTGTTTTTTTTTCCCCTTTGTACAAAGTTTTACTCTCTTAGCTACATAGGGACTGACTTGACTGGACATTTTAATGTTTCTTTTGTGTGCGTGTATCTCCCATGGTCAAAGAATGCAAACGACCAGCTGTCTGCAAGGAATATAAATCCTTCCATTCCCCTCTATTGCATCAGAGCTGAAGAAGCTTCTGGGATGAGAAGCGAAACGTCTTCAAAAGGAAAAAAAAATAAGAAAGTCCAGATGCCTCCTGGGAAAAAACCTTTGGGCAGTGGTGAAATCCAAATTTTTTATAACTATCGGTTCTGTGGGTGTGGCTTGGTGGACGTGGCTTAGGGGGCGTGGCAGGGGAAGGATACTGCAAAATCTCCATTCCCACACTACTCCAGGGGAAGGATACTGCAAAATCCCCATTCCCACCCCACTCCTGGGGGAAGGATATTGCAAAATCTCCATTCCCACCCCACTCCAGGGGAAGGATACTGCAAAATCCCCATTCCATTCCCACTCCAGGGGAAGGATATTGGAAAATCGCCATTCCCACCCCACTCCAGGGGAAGGATACTGCAAAATCCCCATTCCCTTCCCACTCCAGGGGAAAGATATTGCAAAATCTCCATTCCCACCCCACTCCAGGGAAATGATACTGCAAAATCCCCATTCCCTCCCCACGATTCGAACTGCCGAACAGCCGACCTTTCGATCGACAAGCTTAGCATCTTAGCCACTGAGCCACTGCGTCTTCGTTAGTTAGCTGCAAAGAAATTCATGCTTTTTCTTTTATAGCTCTTAGTTACTCTTAAGTAGACTCCTCTCTCCCTTAACTTGAAATTTTGCCTCTTACTTTCTCAATTTCCTTAGGCTGTCTCTTAAATAGGCTAATAATTTCCTTTCCCCTTTCTCCCCAGCCATGCCTTTAAGCAAAACTACTTTTGCTCTTCTAATTCTTCCCTTGTGCCTGTGTGCATCAGAATTTTCTATATCCCTCCTAACTCATCTAAATTCCTTTCCCTCACCTCTTTACTCATTGGAATAGACTCTCTGTTCTCTAGAAGATTCCGTTCTTTTTCCCAATTCTGTTCTTTTTGTTTTTAACTGACTCAGTACTGCCTTGACTAAAAAACCTTCCCTAATCTCTATTTTTTTAAAAAAAACATCTCTAAGGATCCTAATTTTCATGCTTGTGATCGCAATCTGGTCCCAGAACTATGCATTCAGATCCTTAGCACCTCTTCACTTTCTTGCTTCTCCTGACGATTCCTGCCAGTTTCTAGATCTATTTCTTGGATACATCTGTTTTTAGAAGAGTCTGGAGACCGGAATAAGATAACAACAGAGTTGGAAGGGAGTTTGGAGTCTTCTAGTCCAAACTCCTGCTCAAGCAGGAGACTCTAGACTGGTGATGGCTAACCTTTTTTTTTTAATTAATTAATTGATTTTTTTTAATTAGACTCAGGGCGGCTTACAATGCGTTAAGCAATAACGCATTGTATTTTCCAGACCGAGTGCCCAAAGTGCGTCCCTGTGTGGCCCCTCGCAAGGACCCCACCCCTGTGTATGCGCGCGGCCCCCTTCATGTGCCCGTGGGGATCCCCACATGCCCTGCCCCCCACACATGCAGGAACAGCCCTCCTACATGCCTCCTGCCCCCCTGCACACAGTCCCCTGCATGTACCCCGTCGCCCCCCCGCATGCACAGCACAGACCCAAAGACCAGTTGGTTCCATTCCCACTCCACTCCAGGGGAGAAGGATACCGCAAAATCCCCATTCCCTCCCCACTCCTGGGGAGAAGGATACTGCAACATCTCCATTCCCTCCCCACTCCTGGGGGAAGGATATTGCAAAATCTCCATTCCCTCCCCACTCCTGGGGGAAGGCTATTGCAAAATCCCCATTCCCACCCCACTCCTGGGGAGAAGGATACTGCAAAATCCCCATTCCCACCCCGCTCCTGGGAAGAAGGATATTGCAAAATCTCCATTCCCACCCCACTCTGGGACCAGCCAGAGGTGGTATTTGCCGGTTCTTCGAACTGCTCAAAATTTCTGCTACCGGTTCTCCAGAACCTGTCAGAACCTGCTGGATTGTACCCCTGGTTCATCCCCTCATAGGTTCATGTACACAAGATTTTATTTTATTGGAAGCTTCAGCTGCAATATAGTTCCTGCTTTTGTGCGTTTCTTCTCTTCTCTGCTTGGGTGAACTTCAGAGCTCTAAGTAAGCAGCTTCTGCTGGCTTCCAAGGCACAGGATCAAAAGCACTGATGCTTGACTGCTGTCTGACTGAATCTTTTAAAGTACAGGTTCAGTATAATAGCTCCCTATCACCAGCGGAGCATTTCTTCATTCATACCATTAGTGTTGCTGACGGTACAGAGCAAATTCACCCCCCCCCTCTTGAGAGTGTTGTTCTCAAATAAGTTACCACTTCACGTACTTTCCTTAGCCAGGGTAAGCAGTTTCGTTCGTGTCCGTTTGGTAGCTTTTCTGAAATTGTCGAACAAGCCAGATTTAAACGGATGGAGCGAAAATGTGGAACCATAAATTCAAGGACGGTCCCTGGATTTGCTTTGAGCTATCTCATTTCTCTCCGTACAACCCAAAATTCATGGCGGTCTTGATCACCCAGAGTAGTGCGAGTTTCAAGCGTGTTTTGGTTGCCGCGATATATAAAAAAAGTATGTGGAATGCTGCTGGTTTAACAACCGGTTTGGTGAGCGCGCGCTTCGCACTGAACATGAAGCATTTAGAAGCTCCGCTGCTTACCTTCCAAGTCAGCAATGGTAAGTAGAACAGCGAGGGGGAGGAATTCAGCTGTCCTGCACAATTGAGATGAGCTAGAAAGCAGGAAATAAAGGACAGGATAGGGCGGGAGCTTGTGGGCTGAGCCAGCTGATTGTCGGAGCTACCGGTTCGCTTGAACTGGTCCGAACCGGCTGAATACCATCTCTGGTTACGACTCTGGAAAGAGTACAGAAAAGAACAACAAAGATGTTTAGGGGGCTGCAGGCTAAAACATATGAAGAATGGTTACAGGAATTGAGGATGTCTAGTCTAGTAAAATGAAGGACTAGGGGTGCCCTGATAGCAGTGTTCCAATATTTGAGAAGCTGCCAGAAAGAAGAGGGAGTCAAGCTATTCTCCAAAGCACCTGAAGGTAGGACAAGAAGCAATGGGTGGAGACTAATCAAGGAGAAAACCAACGTAGAAATAAGGAGAAATTTCTTAACAGTGAGAACAATTAACCAGTGGAACAACTTGCTACCAGAAGTTGTAAATGCTCCAACACTGACGGCTTTTTAAGAGATTGGACAACCATTAGTCTGAAATAGTATATATAGGGCAGGGATGGCTAACCTTTTTGCCATCACATGCCAAAAGTGGGGGGAGCATGGGGGAGTCACACTAGTCCGTGCCCACACCCATAATTCTATGTGCCATGCCCCCCTCATGCATGCATGTGTGACACCCCACCACACTCCCCTCACTTTTGGCACGTGATGGCACAGTGGGCCCTGTAGATCCATTTTTCACTCTCCCGAGGCTCCAGAACCTTTCTAGGAGCCTGGGGAGGACGAAAATGGCCTCCTCCCCTACCGAGGCTCTCCAAAGCCTAGAAAGGGCCCATTTGCCAACTGGTGGGCCCAGAAGCCCAAAAATCAGCTGGCCAATGCACGCATTTGCGCCGGAGCTGAGCTTGCATGCCCACCGATATGTCTCCCCATGCCACCTGTGGCACGCGTGCCATAGGTTCGCCATCACGGATATAGGGTCTCCTGCTTGAGCAAGGGGTTGGACTAGAAGATTTCTAAGGTGCCTTCCAATTCTGTTTCTCTGCTTTTCAAAAGGCAACAGGACTTTCTTTCTTTCTTTCTTTCTTTCTTTCTTTCTTTCTTTCTTTCTTTCTTTCTTTCTTTCTTTTCCTTTTCAAGGAAGAAAAAAACAAGAAAGTCCAATTACCTTTAGCTTTAGGACAACCATGACCTGGATGGTTGAGAATCTCCATAGACACACGTTCCAACAAGGTCAAGAAAATACGCCAACCTAGACTTAGAATAGACTTAGACTTAGAATAATCATATTGTTACTTTAAATGTACGCTAATCGGCATACATTAAAATGGAATTTGGTTGCATACAGCTCTCAAAGGATCACCACCTCCAATATACACTACATACACATGACAAAATGAATAAATAAATAAATAAATAAATAAATAAATAAATAAATAAATACAAAATTATGCGCATTCTTACATATGTTATGCAACATAGAGAAACAACACAGTCTAGTTCAGATGTATACAGATACATGGCGAGAGAAAGGAATCTTGCGAGTTTACAGGATGGATGGCATAAGGAACAAAGCTGTTACAGAATCTACTAGTCCTGCTAGAAATACTCCGAAGCCTCCTCCCAGAGGGGAGCAACAGAAACAGACCATGGAGAGGGTGTGTGGGGTCTCTAACAATACTTTGAGCTCTAAGCACACAGCGTTTATAAGCAGTATCCCGAATAATGGGAAGCGAGCTTCCTAGAATCTTCTCTGCTGTCCTCACCACTCTCTGTAAGGACTTTCTATCTGAGGCACTGCGGCCATCAAACCAAACAGTGACGCAGTTTGTTAAAATGCTCTCAATCGTGCTTTTCTAAAAAGTGGCCAGGATAGAAGAAGAAAGATGCACTCTCCTCATCCGATGCAGGAAATGCAGATGCTCATTTGCACACTTCACTAAGGATATGTGGAAAGACCAGTTCAGATTGTTAGTAATCTGCACCCCCAAATACTTAATACTGTTGACTTAATACTGTTGATCACCTCAGTATCCTTGATACTGAGTGGAGTATGACTAGACCATCTCTTTCTAAAATCTACAATGATCTCCTTTGTTTTATTAACATTTATGAACACATGAGCCGCGGTGGAGCAGTGGTTAGAGTGCAGTACTACAGGCTACTTCTGCTGATCACCGGCTGCCAGTAGTTTGGCAGATCGAATCTCACCAGGCTCAAGGTTGACTCAGCCTTCCATCCTTCCGAGGTGGGCAAAATGAGGACCCAGATTGTTAGGGGCCATATGCTGACTCTGTAAACTGCTTAGAGAGGGCTGTAAAGCACTGTAAAGCAGTATATAAGTCTAAGTGCTATTGCTATTTAGAACCAGGTTACTTTTAGAGTAACTTGGACAAGACAGTTTTGAAATGTCAACTTGTGTTCTTCATTTCAGCCCTTAATAACTTCATCTTTACAATTTGCAAAGTAAAGTTCCTCTCGACACAGTATTTTGATCTTCCAGAATAGAATAGAATAGAATAGAATAGAATAGAATAGAATAGAATAGAATAGAATAGAATAGAATAGAATAGAATAGAATAGAATAGAATAGAATAGAATAGAATTCTTTATTGGCCAAGTGTGATTGGACACACAAGAAATTTGTCTTGGTGCGTACGCTCTCGGAGTACATAAAAGAAAAGATACGTTCGTCAAGAATCATAAGGTACAACACTTAATGATAGTCATAGAGAAACAGTCAATATAAATCATAAGGATACCAGCAACAAGGTTACAGTCATACAGTCATAAGTGGGAGGAGATGGGTGATAGGAACAATGAGAAGATTAATAGTAGTGCAGACTTAGTAACTAGTTTGACAGTGTTGAGGGAATTATTTGTTTAGCAAAGTGATGGTGTTTAGGAAAAAACTGTTCTTGTGTCTAGTTGTTCTGGTGTGCAGTGCTCCATAGTGTCATTTTGAAGGTAGGAGTTGAAACAATTTATGTCCAGGATGTGAGGGGTCTGTAGATATTTTCACAGCCCTCTTTTTAATTCGTGCAGTATACAGGTCCTCAATGGAAGGCAGGTTGGTAGCCATGGTTTTTTCTGCAGTTCTAATTATCCTCTGAACTTCCCAGAGATTTTGTGTTCCTGATAACTAGCAGGGCCAAATACCCAGATTGTGTCTCTAAACGTAATCAGGATGCCATTTGCATCCTTGCACATCACCTGGTCTTGCAACACAAGACCAAAAGGCAATTTATTTAATCTAGATGAAACTGTTCAAATGCACTTGAGAGGAATTCACAAAAGCAGTGCAGAACATCTACACCGGAATAAAACCAGGTAATGAAAGGCAATCAGTGGTCACCCCGGGATTCTTTCAGATTGCTAAATGGCCTCATTTATTACACTAAGCTCCTACACGTTGCAAGATTGAAGAGTGAATTGTAAGGATCCCAGAATGGAAATTACGGCACAAGGGAAACGGACTTTGCTTCAACTCAAATCAAAATGAAGGGCAAGGTTGAAGGAGCAGGGAAAGCTGAAACCCACCTGCCACCCACCATAACAAATCGGTCAAATTAACTGTAGCCACCATGGGTGAGAATGACATCCAAATTGCATTGTTACTTCTCTTACTAGCACCAATATGGTATTTCTGCATCCGTAGCATTCAGTTGTATCTTAAATGATCTAAAGGCCACTTGGTTAATATTAAAATAATGTCTGGGAAAAGGCATTATGTCAGCATTGATGGCGAGCCTCTTTATTGCTTATTACAACTATTGGTAAGAAATGAGCTGCCAGTCAAAACACTTCTTAAAATTCAGCTCATTTGTCTCTTCTGAAATATCTCTTTCCCTTCCTCCAGAAAAGTTTCTTTTCTCAGCACCAAAGCATATCCCAGGCTCTTTCTTTTATTCTTCTTCACTCATGGTTTTAGATTAGATTTAGTGTCTGCTTTCTGGTTTTCCGTGGTGCTACAAGTGGTGCTTTTATTCTTTTCCTCATGGTTTCCGGTTGGAACTTCTGTCCAGGAACTTGGAACAGGCAGTTCGAAGATTCTTGAAGGCTACCCTAGCAAAGTTAGCCAAATAATATTTTGTGTGTGCATGTGTGTGTGTGAGAGAGAGGGGGGGGAGGAGGAGGAGGAGGAGAAGGAGGAGGAGGAGGAGGAGGAGGAGGAGGAGGAGGAGGAAGAAGAAGAAGGAGGAGGAGGAAGAAGAAGAAGGAGGAGGAGGAGGAGGAGGGGGAAGGAGGAGGAGGAGGTAGAAGGAGGAGGAGGAGAAGAAGGAGGAGGAGGAGGAGGAGAGAAAGAAACAAGGAGAAGGAAGAAGAAGAATGAGGAGGAGGAGGAGGAGGAAGAAGAAGAACGAGGAGGAGGAGGAAGAAAGAAGAAAGAAGGAGGAGGAGGAGGAAGAAGAACGAGGAGGAGGAGGAAGAAAGAAGAAAGAAGGAGGAGGAGGAAGAAGAAGAATGAGGAGGAGGAGGAGGGGGAGGAGGGGGAGGAGGAGATGTAGTAGGACTCAAGTACTAATATCTCTAACCCTGATCTGAGCCATAACCTGAAGTACGACAAAGTTCAGCAATCTATAAGAAGCCAAAAAGAAAAAAATGAGAACGGAGGAACGACGAAGCATGGCATGCAAAACAAACTACAGTTCAAGAAAATTTGTTGCTGAACGCACTTTTCCCTGGAGCAGGAAACCATTTAATTCTTTCTATCTGGGAGGATCCAGTGATCAACCTGGGTGAAAAAAGTCAGAGTCAACTCTATGTAGGTTGAGGAGACCAGAAAATCGACACCTTTCTTTTACGTCGTGGCGACCAAAACTGGATACAATATTCCAAGTGTGGCCTTACCAAGGCATTATAAAGTGGTATTAACACTTCACATGATCTTAATTCTATCCCTCTATTTATGCAGCCTAGAACTGTGTTGGCTTTTTTGGCAGCTGCTGCCTCATATTTAAATGTTTGTCCGCTAGGACTCCAAGATCTTTCTCACAGTTATTACTATTTTTTTTTTTTGATTTTTTTTTTTATTTTTTAGACAAACAAACATTTAATACATCAGTTATCTCTTCCCTGCAACATTTCGGTGTTATCTTCGAAAGTTCTTTCTTTTTCTATGTAGTTGTTATTTCTTCTATCTTGATCCTTATCCAATTCATTATATCAGTTCATCACTAACATAATATTCTACTCATCACATATTTATACATACTTATATAATTAGTCATTTATATCTCTTCTCCAGCCAACAATAAAAATAATTCCATATTTTAAAATATTCTGAGTCTTCTTTATCCTTAATCATCAGAGTTAATCTATTCATTTCTGCACAATGTAAGATTTTTTTTTAATTACCTCTTCTTCCAGAGGTATTTTCTCTACTTTCCAATTTTGTGCATAGACAATCCTTGCAGCTGTTATTTCATGTATTATCAAATAAACATTTTCCTTGCTAGTTTTTTTCAAGTAGGATACCCAATAGGAACAGCTCTGGTTTAAATTTGATACGTTTCTGTATCATTTCCTCCAACCAACTCTTAATTCTACTCCAATAGTTTTTAGCTTCCATTCAGTTACTACTATTGAGCCAGGTGCCACCTATACTATATAAATAAGAAGGTTTTATTCCAGTGGGCCTCAGCCTGTGGTCCGCAGACTACTGAGGGCAGATGTGGTATTCAGATGGTTCAGACCAGTTCGCATGAACCGGTAATTCCAACGATCAGATGGCCCCGCCCACCCGCCGCCACCCTATCCTGTCCTATATTTCCTTCTTTCTGGCTCAGCTGATTGACGTGGCGCAGCTGATTTCTGCACCTCCGCTGTTCTACTTACTGGGGCTGCCTTAGAAGGTAAGCAGCTGAGCTTCAAATTGCGTGTATTTTGAACGCTGCGTGCTTGGCGTTAGGTGCGCTCACCGAACTGGTTGCCAAATCTGTTGTATCCCACCACTGGCTGAGGGGCTTGATGTCATCACAGGGGGTCTGTGAAGGCTTGAAGATATCTTATGATTTAAATCTTGAGTTAAGTCTTGGGCATCCGTGGCCATGGTCCACGGCTGCAAAAGGTGGTCAGTGGTGAAGGAAAGTTTGAAAGCCACTGTATTAGTACATTCTTAAATTACGACCGATTAGAAAAGTAAAATTTTAGAATAGTAAAATTACAATAATAATTCCCTCATGGGGAATTAAATCTTTGCCTAGCTTCAATCTCTCTAATGGTACCCCTGAAAAACATCAAAATGTTGCTTTGGGAATATTTTTAAAAGCTTTGAGTACATTTTGCACTTATGAAGTTGAAGGCTGTTCAAACTGTTCTCAATTATGTGTTCCTACAGTAAATTTACCTGCTTCTTCGTGACTCACGATATACCTCCAAACTGCTAAGGGGAAACCAATTTTCCATCTTCATCTTCATCACCATCGAAGTTTGGTTCCTTTTTTTTAAAGCTTTTTGCACCATTATTGAAGGGATGATTGTTGCTTGTTGCTACGGGTGGCAGAAAGCAGGGAATTTTAAAACAGATTAAAATTGTACTTCTTACGTATTGTTTACTTACTTTAAAAGTGGAAATTCTTATGTGAAACTCATATCTGTTAAAGACCTTTTCAGCCTTAGTCTTGTTCACAGTGATCAATACCGGATACATAGATTAATAAGCTATTATTTATACATGAGCTTTATGGGGATTTGATTAATCTTTCATTTCATTTATTTGTTTGATCTCCGCCTAAAAAGTATGAGAAACTACAAGGGTATTTGGTACGAAGGGAGAATAAAGTTTAAAAAGACTTGCACATTATGCAAAAAAAAAAGAAAAAAGAAAGAAATATGCTATTACAAAATGGAGGGAAGATGATTTCATGCCAAAATAGGAACATTTTTGTATGCAGATATCCATGTTTCCCCCAAAATAAGACCAGGTCTTCTTTTCTTTTGGGTCCCAAAATAAGCACTAGGGTTTATTTTTGGGGGTGTCTTATTTTTTTTTCCCATGTATGGGAGGCCCACTTTTTCTGCTTGCTCATGGTGGGGATGGAGCTGCCCACATGCCGTGCACTGGCTTACACCAAGGCCTCTGCAGCCAGGCCATCCATGCCCCGACACATGCCTCATCTCACGGACATGGCACCAGCACATCTCCTGCTCCATTGTGTCAATGAGCAAGCAGAAGAAGTGGGCCAGCGGCCATGTGGGCGGTGTTGTGGCTCCATCCTCCGAGCCTATCTTATCGGAGGGAGAAGGCTCCAAACATGAAGGAGAGGAGTCGGCCAGGCCTCTCTCTCCAGGCCCCTCCCCTCTGGCACTGCCTCAGGTGCCGGCCGAGGAAGAGGAGATTAGCCAGGAGCCAGGTGTCTCCGATGATAGCGATGGAGGCGATCTGTCGTTCCTGGATCCACGCCAACGAAGGCGTGATAAACGGTTGCAGCAGTTGAGGAGGCATGCCAGGGATTAGGCTGAGTCACTGGACCACACCCCAGAGACTATATAAGAGAGTGTGGTGGCCATTTAAGACTCTGTGACGGACAAAAACTAACCTGGCTAGTCACTTTGAACAATGCTTAAATCTGCTGAAGGTTTCTTGTTTTGAACTGGACTATTTGCAAACTGTGTGTATTTCTGTTTATCTGGTGAAGGGATATTAAGTAAAAGCACTTGGCAGTCGGTGCTCGTCTTGCTGCCAAGTTTCTGATAACAAACGGTGTGCGTGCCAAGTGCTTCCTTTAACCCGCGGCTGGCTGTGTCTGTGTGTGTGTGTGGAGACGGGGACAGAACAGGTGGCGGCTGCACATGGTTGTTGGTGCTGCCACTGCAAGGCAGTTGTTGGGGTGTGGATGGCTTGCCTGCAGGAGCCCTGAGGTAAACTGGTGCAGGGCACATGGAGCAGCTCCACCACTACTCTTCCTCACCTCATGGCCTCAGTACCACAAGCAACCAGACGGAATGGCAGCCGGCCAGCTGTGCAGGCTCAAGTAGGGCTTATTTTGGGGGGTAGGGCTTATATTAGGTGCCCAAGTAAAACATGCCAGGGCTTATTTTTGGGATGGGTCTTATTTTCAGGAAAACATGGTACGTCCCCAACCAGGGGGTGTAATCCATCGGGTCCTGGTGAGCTGAACTCATCTAGAGTGGATTTTCTTGCCTATTTGACTTGCATTTCTAATCTGTCTTTTATAGTACTGTTTTTGAAAGGTGGGTCTATTTCCCAACTCTTCCAACTATGGAATTCTGTGGAGATAAAGTTTATCTAGACTTGGATCTAGGAACGGTGGATGCTTGATAAAATGAAGTCTGACTGGCATTTGTTTTCCCTTCCAATAAGGAAAGGGAAGGGAAGGGAAGGGAAGGGAAGGGAAGGAAAGGAAAGGAAAGGAAAGGAAAGGAAAGGAAAGGAAAGGAAAGGAAAGGAAAGAGGAAGGGAAGGGAAGGGAAGGGAAGGAAAGGAAAGGAAAGGAAAGGAAAGGAAAGGAAAGGAAGGGAAAGGAAGGGAAGGGAAGGGAAGGGAAGGAAAGGAAAGGAAAGGAAAGGAAAGGAAAGGAAAGGAAGGGAAGGGAAGGGAAAGGAAGGGAAGGAAAGGAAAGGAAAGGAAAGGAAAGGAAAGGAAGGGAAGGGAAGGGAAGGGAAGGGAAGGGAGAGGGAAGGGAGAGACAAAGGAAAGGAAGGGAAGGGAAGGAAAGGAAAGGAAGGGAAGGGAAGGGAAGGGAAGGGAAGGAAAGGAAAGGAAAGGAAAGGAAAGGAAAGGAAAGGAAAGGAAAGGAAAGGAAAAAAGAAAAATACAATCTCTAAAATAAAATACATTCTTTAAAACAAAATAAAATGCAGTCATTAAAATAAAATAAAATAAATAAAATAAATAAACTACAATACAGTCTCTAAAATAAAATAAAGTACAATCTCTAAAAGAAAAGAAAATACAATCTGTAGTGGGTGGCTTCCCTTACAGTAGAAGATAAAGGAGGTAGTTTAAAGACTGTTTTCCTGTCTTAGGCCTGTTGAAAAGAGCTGATGTGCGTTGATTTCTCCACCATGTCCTGGGAGCTGTCACTCACATTTCCTGCCTCCAGGAAACCCCAAGGAAAAAGCTGTTGTTTACGGATATTTCTGCTGCTTTAGTCATTCTATGTATTATTATTTTTTTCTCGGAAGAAAAAAATAAAACAGAAGTGGGGGTCACTTAACCACTGAAAGTGGATGGAAGTGTGAATTCCCCTCCTGCTCTTAGATCCAATGCATTAAATTTGTGGCTGATTTAATTTTTTTCTTTTTTTAAGGATGGAAATTTCACAGAATGGGAATCGCTGCCCAATAAAGAAAACAAGGGTAGAGCAAACTTGCCTAAGTGGAAACTCCGTATCACAAGACCCATCACAAGAACCTCACGTGACACATCCACACCTGAAGCCCTTATAAAAAGAACACCACCAACACTGACATCCCCTAAACTCAGTGGTGCGATTCAGCTAGTTCAGGCCAGTTCGTGCAAACCTGTAGTTAAATTGCTGGTTGGCCCCTCCCCTCCCTGCCCCTTCGAGGAGTCCCCCCGGCAGCCCATTTTTGCTCCCAGGAGGCTGCGGAGAGGACTACTAGACCCAAAATGGGGCATGGCGTGGGCCCCCCATGGCTCGTTTTCACTCCCAGGAGGCTGCAGGGAGGCCTACTAGGCCAGTGGCGGGTTTCAAAATTTTTTACTACTGGTTCTGTGGGTGTGGCTTGGTGGACATGGCATGGCTTAGTGGGCGTGGCTTGGTGGGCATGGCAGGGGAAGGATACTGTAAAATCCCCATTCCCTCCCCACTCCAGGGAAAGGATACTGCAAAATCCCCATTCCCTCCCCACTCCAGGGGAAGGATACTGCAAAATCTCCATTTCCACCCCACTCCAGGGGAAGGATATTGCAAAATCCCCATTCCTTTCTTACTCCTGTGGGAAGGATATTGCAAAATCTCCATTCCCACCCCACTCTGGAGCCAGCCAGAGGTGGAATTTGCCGGTTCTCTGAACTACTCAAAATTTCCACTACCAGTTCTCCAAACTGCAAGATCCCCATTTCCTCCTGATCAGCTGGGACTCGGGAGGCAGCGAATAGATTGGGGGCGGGGCCAACCAGAGGCGGTATTTACCAGTTCTCTGAACTACTCAAAATTTCCACTACCGATTCTCCAGAACTGCTCAGAACCAGCTAAAACCCACCTCTGTACTAGGCCCAAAACGGGGCACGGGGGGTGGAGGCGTGTCCCCCTGCGGCCTGTTTTTGCTCCCAGGAGGGGTGCAGGGGGCCGAGTGCTGCCTATGACATCCCTGGCCATGCCCACCGTGGCCACGCCCACCCAACCAGTCATTAGGGCAGAGAACCGGTTGTTAAATTATGTTCTGTCCCCGTCCCACACATGCACCCCCACAGACAGCCTGGAGTTAATAAGCCACACGACAAAATCTTTGAAAATAAAGCTGGCAGCAACCCAGTGGCTATCCGCCAATTCAGACTTTACTCACACAAAACAACGATTAGACTGCAAGCATTCTGATAAAGCAGGCAAAGTTTCAGCAATACAAGGATTAGTCCAAATGCAGTCCGACAAGGCAGGCAGAAGTCCAGTAACGCAGAGATCATGGATTATTTCTAGTTTTTGCTCATCACAAACTGAACCGGCCACCACACCCACATTTATACCCTGTGGGGTGTGGTCCAGTGACTCAGCTAATCTCTGGCACGCCTTCCCCTCTGCTGTGCACGCTTCTCCCTGCGCCGCTGCCGAGGATCCAGCCAGCACTTATCTCCTTTGTCGCTGTCCACCTGTGGCTGCAGGGACGTGCTTGGCTCTGAGCCTATCTCTTGGCCTTCGGTGTCCTCCAGAGGCATTGCCAGAGAGGAGGGTCCTGGAGAGGGAGGCCTTGCCAACTCCTCTCCCTCACTCTCAGAGTCTGCATCTGTCGATAGCCCAGGCTCTGGCAACGGAGCCACAACAAATTATTTGAATCCCACCCTTGCCTAAACTGCACTGAAGATGTCACCTAGTCTGGTAACAAAACATTTAGAAACCAACCCACAAGCTTAGAGAATGAATCTTCCCCCTCATCCTACGCCCGAGCTACAGATATTCGCCACGATAGCATGTGAAATCATTCTTCGAGAATGAGGCACTTCATGCTGACATACTAGGGCGGCTTTTCAAAGGCTCTTGGGCTTTCCCGTTATTGGCATCAAAGTGTAGTTTTACACGTCGAAAAGGAGCCACAACACCCCCCCACAGAGCTGCAAAAACTTGTTTCGCGTTTCAGCAATTCACATCGGCTTCTCATTTCCCCAAACCAAAACATCTATTTATTGAGCTTTGCCCCAGAAAATATACTGTTGTTTCTAACTCTCTTTTTTTTTCCTTCCCCCATGTTTGGAGCCTTTTAAATTTCCATGTAGTGATTGCGAAATAATTCTTTTACCCAAAATAGTACATGACCTCAAGTTTTCTTGGATCTGGATCCATATGGCAATAAGACTGCAATTCTACACAAATGTGCATGGTACGAAGCCCATAGAAAGCAGAGAAAATCAGCATGGAATTTGAATGAAGAATATAAAATGGAGAGAAGCATCATTTTCTTTCTTTCTTTAGTTTGGTTTTGTTCCAAACTCCAGCACCAGAGCTCAAAGACTTTGGGGGGATTATGATTATGATTATGATTATGATTATTTCAAATATGTTTTCCATGCCTAGATATCAGTGGTGACATCCAAATTTTTTTACTACCGGTTCTGTCGGTGTGGCTTGGTGGGCATGGTGTGGCCTGGTGGGCATGGCTTGGTGGGCATGGCAGGGGAAGGATACTGCAAAATCTCCATTCCCACCCCACTCCAGGAGAAGGATACTGCAAAATCCCCATTCCCTTCCCACTCCTGGGGGAAGGATATTGCAAAATCTCCATTCCCTCGCCACTCCTGGGGGAAGGATATTGCAAAATCTCCATTCCCACCCTACTCCAGGGGAAGGATACTGCAAAATCCCCATTCCCTCCCCACTCCTGGGGGGAAAGATATTGCAAAATCTGCATCCCCACCCCACTCTGGAGCCAGCCAGAGGTGGTGGTATTTGCCGATTCTCCAAACTACTCAAAATTTCCGCTGTCGGTTCTCCAGAACCTGTCAGATCTTGCTGGATTTCACCCCTGCTAGATATATAATATTCACTATCTTCAGTTGCAGAGAAATTATAGAGACAAGGATAAATCAAATAGACAGGATAGGAATCTATCAAAGAAGCCGCGAAGACATTACAGACTGTCTAGTTCCTTTGTCGATCACTTAATTATTTCACCATTCATTTATTTTCTACTTCTAATTAATATTGATAACATTAAGGCAACTGGCAATATTTCTGAAATTTTGAGATTTTCCATAGGGGGATCAAATTTAAAGAGCTTTTATTTGCCTGTTTCATCGTTCTGACATTTAACAAAAATAGCCTCCTTCACAATGCTACATATTTTTAGACCTGCTTAAATGCCATAATGCCATCAAATTCACATTTCAGAGGTCTGTAATTTTTTAAAAAAACATCACCGAAAGCTGCACAACCAGCAGAGTGATTGCATAAGAAAGGGAAGGGAAGGGAAGGGAAGGGAAGGGAAGGGAAGGATGGGACGGGACGGGACGGGACGGGAAGGGAAGGGAAGGGAAGGGAAGGGAAGGGAAGGGAAGGGAAGGGAAGGAAGAAAAGAAGCCTCTGCCAATTAGTGAACTCAGCTGGGATCATCAGAGGCTTTTAAAAGCATTTTTTTTACAACCTCTTCACCGAAGATTGTTGTAGAAAAAATGGTTTTAAAAGTTAAAAAAAAAAGTTGGCCACGCCCACCCAGTCACATTAACCCCCCCACCAACCCACGCCCACAGAACCAGTAGTAACAAATTTTAGATTTCACCACTACTGCACGCATGCATGTAAGTGGCGCACGCAATCAAAGCGTATGTGCAAAATTCTGCGCACGTGTGTGGAAGGCGCACGCACTCACATTTTCGGTGTGCAGCGAACCGGTGGTAAAATTACATGCAACCCATTTCTGAGGGGAATGTGAATGTTTGTAAATGATGAAGTTGATGGAGAATCCATGCTCCTTGCAGTCAATGTTAGATACACAAAAGCGTTGAAAACTCAATAATTATTGGACTGAGTAGGATTGGAAGGATGAAAATTGAAACAGGTTTGGGAGAAAATACAGACTGGTTCCAGATGTAAGTTCTCTCTACTTTGCAGAACAGAGCATTTGACTGATCGGATTCAGAGATATGTTAAATTCATTCTTCCCCATTATTAGATTCCAATACCGTGTTTCCCCGAAAATAAGACCCTGTCTGATATTTTTTTGAACCCCAGAATAAGTGCTTGGCCTTATTTTTGGGGTGTCTTATTATTTTGGGGTGTGTGGAGCAAGACGGGGCACCTCTTGCCATCTTACCTGATTTCCATCTCTGTCTCCCTAACCCTAACCAGTGTTGTGACCCAGGCCCAAGTACGTAGTAATAGACGCAAACAGTTCCAAAACAGACTTTATTAGAATTAACTCATTCTCAGTGTAGTCCAAACTAAATTAAAGCAAACACTTCATAAACACAAATTCTTCAGTCTAATCACCAACCTTGGTATAATTAGGCAAACTGCCAAAGGCTTCTCTTGGCAAAAGTTCAGAAGCAGAAGACGCCGACCAGAGATAAGTGCAGCAAGACAAGAACAAGTCTATCAACGTTGTTTTCTGACAAAGAGTCCAAGAGCTGTTGCTGGTCTTTTAAGCGTTTTGGGAGGGGCCAATCATCTCTTGGCCCTACTCCCGAGTCATCCTCTTTGCTGTAGCTGCTCTTGCCTTCTGGTAGCTCTTCTCATACGTGCACTAGGAAGAGGCTCCTCCTGTTCCTCTGCCTCTCTGCTGTCAGCCTCTGGAGGCTCCGGAGTCCGCACATCACTCCCCGATGGCCCTGGCCCCATCTCTGCCTCCGACGCAGAGCCCTCATCCGGGACTTCCTCAGCCTCCAGGACTGGCCCATGTTCTTCCTCAGCCTCATCGCTGTCCAACTCTACTGCCAGCTCTGCAGGGTGCTGGAGAACCACAACAACCAGAGGAAATGGCGGGGACCGGCTGCACATGCTTTTAAATATTTTCGAGGAGGGGTTTATTTTCAGAGAAGGTTTATTTTCAGGAGGGATTTATTTTAGTGCATGCGCTTAAAGAGCCTTGATAGTACAGTGGTTTAGTGCACCCTGTTATTAACACAGCTGCCTGCAATTTCTGCTGGTTCGAATCTCTCCAAGGCTCAAGGTTGACTCAGCCTTCCATCCTTTCTAAGGTAGGTAAATTGAGGACCCAGTTTGTGGGGGCAATAAGCTGACTTTGTATAAAATATACAAAAGAATGAAAGCTATTGCTTAATGCATTGTAAACTGCCCTGAGTCTCCGGAGAAGGGCGGCATATAAATCAAATTAAAATTAAAATTAAAATTAAAAGCCCGATTGGGCTTATTATCAGGGGATGTCTTATTTTAGGGGAAACAGGGTAAATATATCTCCAATTTCTGGAAAACATCAACAATAACCCAGCAATAAGCAATGAAGCAGGTTTTCCGGTACGTAGATGTTTCCATACTTGGTTCCTTGCAGCACCTAGCATGCTCGAGCAGTAAATGATGCTTCATACTGTAATAGAATTTAAATCTGCAAACCGTGCTAATAGGTTGCTAGGGCCCTGGGTTATCTGAACCACGCTGATCTTTACTGCTCATCAAATAAACTGCATAAACCTTCCAATTTGGCCTGCAACCCATCGGCCTGAGCTCAAGGCAAAGAGACAGCATTAAAATATTAGTAAATGTCATCGTAAGTAATGTTCCTAAACTTATTTTTAAAGCACATGGGCCCATACCTTCCGCTACGAGAAAAATAACAGGTATAAGAAGTAAGGCCTCCTTATCTCAGGAAAACACCTTTGTGAGTTTCTTAAACAAGATATAAATTATGTATGCCTTGTCTCAGCGGCAAAAAAATATAAAGCTTAACTTTAAAAAAAAATTCATTAAATTTTCAATCGTCTGCAGCATTAGCTCAAGAGGAGATGATATATTTTGAACTGTACTCTACTGTCCCTTTGTCCTGTAAAGGACACATGGTAGTGTTACGCCCAACTCAAGGGAAAACAAATAATATTGGGGAAGCTATGCTTCTCTGCAAAAGGGACGCGGTGGCTCAGCGGCTAAGGCGCTGAGCTTGTCGATCGAAAAGACGGCAGTTCAGCGGTTCGAATCCCTAGTGCCGCATAACAGGGTGAGCTCCCGTTACTTGTCCCAGCTTCTGCCAACTTAGCAGTTCGAAAGCACGTAAAAAATGCAAGGAGAAAAATAGGGGCCACTTTTGGTGGGAAGGTAACAGTGTTCTGTGCACCATTGGCAGTCCAATAAACCAGGTTTAGCCAAACAGTTACCAGGGCCAGCAGTCCAATAAGCCAGGTTTAGCCAAACAGTAATCTCCAGGTGTCAGCAAGTGCACACAAGGCTCCACAGATTTAATGCTTGTTCCTGACAAATGCCCCTCCCACCAGCATCTCCTTAAATCTCAGTCCCCAGGTGTGCCTTGTGAAGGGGAGCGGGGCACTCGTAGCTGACTCAGTCTGTGTTGTTCTCGCCTTCTCTCTTCTCTCCATGCTCTAGGATCAGGAGGGGGTGGTCCTTGCTCTTCGCCTGAGCTCTGTCTCTCCTGCTCCTTCCTGACTGCAAGTCTTTCTAATCCTGACAAGCCCTCCCCAGACTGACTCTGCCCTTCCCCAGTTTCCTCCAAGGCCAACAGAGCCGCCCTCTCGCTCTCTGTCGGCTCTTGTTTCAGCTCATCTTCCCCTGCAGATTCTGACTCCGACGGGGGCATGACACCTCCATTTAAGGAAGTGCCCAAGCTTTTATGCAGTCTTTTGGGAGGAGTGGTGAGGGAAATGTGTGACTGTATTTTCCACACGGATTTCATTCTGAAGGTCTCATTGACTCCTACATCTACTAATGTTCTTTTGAATTATAAATAACAAAGAGACAATAGGAGTAAATCTTGTATGCTTTTATGGTTGCAAAGAGACTAATTCACCCAAGTTGTAAAGATACTCCTTCTAAGTCAATTATGCAAAGGTCTTAAAAGTACACCACTCTTTTCATATTAGAGCAAATATTTTACTGTCAAGTGGCATTGGAGCACTCTTTAGAAACATGAATTGTATGTATTAGCCTCCCTACTTAATTTGCATTTATTCCTACCGTTAAGTGAGCTGACTTAAATGTTAATAATTTAGCGGTATAAAATGGCACGAGCGAAATATGTGGGTAGGAGGAGGCTTGTTTCCCACCCCCTCAATCTCCCCCCTTTTATCATTTAGAATGAATTATGTATATGGCTTTAGTTATTCTTATGTACTAAGTGTACAACATTATTATTATATCCGAAACCGTTCCGTGAAAGGATGAATGATGCGAGGAGATCAGGAATTCCCCTCTTATCATTGGAGTTTGTGGTATACTTCCAGTTTCGCTGTGAGTGAGCTGAGAAAATCAAGTTATTAAGTGTTCTGCTTTAACGTGGTAATACAGTTGACTTGATTAGAAGTCAAGTTGCCTTGCCAAAATCAATGGAACATGTTCTTGGATCCATAACTACGTTTTCTTAGACTTAAGCTTATTTCCCTCTCTTTGACCAGGCCTGCAATCCCTCCCTCCTCCCTCCCTCCCTCTCTCTCTCTCTCTCTGTCATTCATGCAAACAGATAGGATAGGATAGGATAGGATAGGATAGGATAGGATAGGATAGGATAGGATAGGATAGGATAGGATAAGGGAGAGAAGAGAAGAGAAGAGGAGAGGAGAGAAGAGAGAGAAGAGAAGAGAAGAGAAGAGAAGAGAAGAGAAGAGAAGAGAAGAGAAGAGAAGAGAAGAGAAGAGAAGAGAAGGAAGAAGAGGGGAGGGGGAGGGAAGAGCAGAGCAGAAGGGAGGGGAGGGAAGGAGAGGGAGAGGGGAGGGGAAAAGAGGGGAGAGGGGAGGGAAGAGGAGAGGAGAGGGGAGAGGAGAAGAGAAGAGAAGAGGGGAGAAGAGAGTGAAGGAGAGAGGGGAGAGGTGGATATGGAAGGAGAGAGGAGAGAAAAGGGTGGAGGGAAGGGGAGAAGAGGGGAGAGTGAAGGGGAGGGGAGAGGGGAGGGGAGGGGCAAAGAGGGGAGGGGAGGATAGGGGAGGATAGGGAAGAGGAGAGGAGATAACCTTTATTGTCAGTTTTTTTCTGTGAACACACTGGCATACATTAAAAATGAAATTTTGAGGGCCATTCTCAAAAGAAGCTATTCCAGGCCCACCATGCCACACCCACAGAACGGTAATAAAAAATTTTGAAACCCACCACTGTCTGAAACAGCCCATTTCCGGACTTCGGTAGGCCAGTTTTTCACCCTCCACAAGCTCCGGAGCTCCAGAGGTTTCCTGGAGCCTCCGGGAGGGCAAAAACCATCTCCCCAGGCTCTCCAGAGGCCAGAAACAGTCTGTTTCCAGACTTCCGGTAGGCCCATTTTTCGCCCTCCCAGAACCTCCGCATGAGCCCTGTACTTACCTGGCATCCAAAATGGGCCGTGTGGAGGCTCCTGGGAGGGGAGAGGTGACATGGGCATGCGCGCACGTCTCCCACATGCGTGGCAGAGACCCGAAAATCAGCTGGCTAGCAGGAGGCATGCGCGCCATGCGCAGTGAAGCTGATCTCGGGCGACAGCTCACGTGCCTGCAGAAATGGCTCCTGTGGCAACGTGCCATTGGTTCGCCATCACGGGATTAGGGGGTGATATGATAGCAGTCTTCCAATATTTGAGGGGCTGCCAGAAAGAAGACGGGGTCAAAGCACCTGAAGGCAGGACAAGAAACAAGGGATGGAAACGAATCAAGGAGAGAAGCAACCTGGAATTAAGGAGAAACTTCATAACAGTGAGGACAATTAATCAGTGGAACAACTTGCCTCCAGAGGTTGTAGGTGCTCCATCACTGGAGGTTTTTAAGAAGAGACTGGACGGCCACTTGTCCGAAATGGTATAGGGCCGTGATGGCGAACCTATGGCACACGTGCCACAGGTGGCACGCAGAGCCATATTGGTGGGCACACGAGCTGAGCTCTGGGCGCATGCGTGTCCCAGCCAGCTGATTTTCAGGTTTTTGGGTCCACCGGAGGTCAGGAAACACAGTTTCCGGCCTCTGGAGGGCCTCTGAGGGGGTTGAGGAAGGCTCGTTTTTCGCTCTCCCCAGGCTCCAGAGCCTTTCTAGGAACCTGAGGAGGGTGAAAACAGCCTTCCCCACCCACCTGGAGGCCTTTGGAGGCCGGAAACACCCTGTTTCCTGACTTCAGGTGGGACCGGAAGGCCCTTTTTTCACTCTCCCAGACTCCAGAGCCTTTCTAGGATCCTGGGGAGGGCGAAAACGGAATTCCCCACCCCTCTGGAAGCCCTCCAGAGACCGGAAATGGGCCGTTTCCTGACTTCCAGTCCCACCGGAAGTCTGGTGCCCACCGTGCCATCGCATGCCAAAAGTGGGGGGAGTGCAGGGGAGGACACGTGCATGTGCGTGGGACGGGGCACATAGAGTTATGGGTGTGGGCACACGCATGCGCAACCCCCCTGTACTCCCCTTGCTTTTGGCACTCGATGGCAAAAAGGTTAGCCATCCCTGGTATAGGGTGTCCTGCTTGAGCAGAGGGCTGGACTAGAAGACCTCGAAGGTCTCGTCCAGTTCTATTCTGAATTAATTAAATGAAATGAAACAGTGAAGCAAAGGTTTACTTCATTCACTGAATGATCAATCGACACCGCTCTTTGCATTTGGGGAACAGTTTTAAAATGAATGGATGCGGTAGACTCAGCATAGTTGACAGATTGGTCTATCCAAAGCACTATAAATCTCAGTTGCAATATTATAAATAATTGTCTGAGAGTAAACCCCATGGAAGTCAGTAGTTCTTCCTTTTGGAGTAGACATGCATGTTTTTTTCTTTTAATAGGACTACTTTCCTCCTGGGGAGGAAAGCTATGGCAAAGCTAGACAGCATACTAAAAAGCGGAGATATCACCCCGCCAACAAAAGTGTGTATAGTCAAGGCTCTGGTTTTCCCAGTTGCAATGTATGGCTGTGAAAGTTGGACCATAAAGAAGGTTGAGTGCCCAAAGAATTGAGGCCTTTGAATTATGGTGCTGGAGAAGACTCCTGCGAGTCCCTTGGACTTCAAGGTGATCCAACCAGTCAGTCCTAGAAGAGATCAACCCTGACTGCTCTTTAGAAGGCCAGATCCTGAAGATAAACTCAAATACTTTGGCCACCTAATGAGAAGGAAGGACTTCCTGGAGAAGAACCTAATGCTGGGAACGATGGAGGGCAAAAGAAGAAGGGGACGGCAGAGAACGAGGTGGCTGGATGGAGTCACTGAAGCAGTCGGTGTAAGCTTAAATGAACTCCAGAGGATGGTAGAGGACAGGAAGGCCTGGAGAAACATTGTCCATGAGGTTGTGATGGGTCAGAGATGACTTCACAACCAACAACTTACCTGAAAGAGTTCATCAAATGACAATCTAATGATCTTCTGAGGAAGATGAAAATATAGTACATTTTAAATTTCTGTACTCCTAAATGTAACCCCTATCATGGTGAGAAAAGCCAGAAATACAAAGAAACAAATAAATCAAGCACTGGATAAACGACACATATAGGGGAACTCCTCAACGTATGACCATAATGGAGCCCCAAATTTCTGTCACTGTGAGACCGTGGTTAAATGAGTTTTGCCCCATTTTACAACCCTTCCTTGCCACTGTTGTTAAGTGAATCACTGCATTGGTTCAGTGAGTAACACGGTTGTTCAGTGAATTGTGTTTCCCCGTTGCTTTTGCTGGTCAGAAGGTTGCAAAAGGGAATCACATGACCCCAGGACATTTTGATCACGTGACCGTGGGGAGATGTTGTGGTCCGCCAGCAGCCTGTGGAGCTAGCAGCGGAGTCGGACATGGAGGAGGCTGAGGAAGAACATGGGCCAGTCCTGGAGGCTGGGGAAGGCCCGGATGAGGGCTCTGCGTCAGAGGCAGAGATGGGGCCAGGGCCATCGGGGAGTGAGGTGCGGACTTCGGAGCCTCCAGAGGCTGACAGTAGAGAGGCAGAGGAACAGGAGGAGCCTGTTCCTAGTGCACGTATGAGAAGAGCTGCCAGAAAGCAAGAGCAGCTCAACCAAAGATGACGACTCGGGAGTAGGGCCAAGAGATGATTGGCCCCTCCCATAAGGCTTAAAAGACCAGCAATGGCTCTTGGCCTCTTTGTCGGAAAACAACGTTGATAGACTTGTTCTTGTCTTGCTGCACTTATCTCTGGTCGGCGTCTTCTGCTTCTGAACTTTTGCCAAGAGAAGCCTTTGGCAGTTTGCCTAATTATACCAAGGTTGGTGATTAGACTGAAGAATTGGTGTTTATGAAGAATGTGTTTTAATTTAGTTTGGACTAAGCTGAGAATTAGTTAATTTTCAGCTGTTCTAATAAAGTCTGTTTGTTTTGGAACTGTTTGCATCGAGTACTACCTACTTGGGCCCGGGACACAATAGGGAGGCTGCATGGTCGTAAGTGTAAAAAATCACTTTTTTCAGTGCTGTTTTAACTTGGAATAGTCACTAAATAAATTGTTATAAGTCAAGGTTTAAAGATAAAGGTAAAGGTTCCCCTCGCACATATGTGCTAGTCGTTCCTGACTCTAGGGGGCGGTGCTCATCTCCGTTTCAAAGCCGAAGAGCCAGCGCCGTCCGAAGACATCTCTGTGGTCATGTGGCTGACATGACTCAACGCCAAAGGCGCACAGAACGCTGTTACCTTCCCACTAAAGGTGTTCCCTATTTTTCTACTTGCATCTTTTACCTGCTTTCGAACTGCTAGGTTGGCAGAAGCTGGGACAAGTCACAGGAGCTCACCCCGTTACACGGCACTAGGGATTCGAACCGCTGAACTTGCCGACCTTTCGATCGACAAGCTCAGCATCTTAGCCACTGAGACACCACGTCCCAAAGTCAAAGGTTTACCTGTAATTAAATCAAAAATTAAACTTGGCCATTGCAAAAACAGCCATCATCAAGCTCCTTCACCATTTTATGGGACTCAAAAAAGACACGAATCAGATAAAATTAAATATATATATATATCTTTGACAGCCTTGCCAAAAAAATATATGCAATTCTATCATTTCAGAGGCGTGGTGTAAAATTTGGGTACCGGTTTGTGCAAAGGAGCAAAAACGATTCTTCTGTAACCTGAAGACCATAGGGCAGTCTCGCAGTTAGAACAATTAATCAGTGGGACAACTTGCCTCCAGAAGTTGTGAATGCCCCAACACTGGAAATTTTTAAGAAGATGTTGGATAACCATTTGTCTGAAGTGGTGTAGGGTTTCCTGCCTGGGCAGGGGGTTGGACTAGAAGACCTCCAAAGTCCCTTCCAACTGTCATTCTATTCTATTCTATCCTTGAGATGCCTTGAACTACAACTCCCATCATCCTCGGCTGGCCCAGCATCACCTAAAGGCATAGCGGATTTGAGGGGTCCCCTCTTGAATGAATTACAGATGTTCCATTTCACGGCAGACCCCGATGGGCAGAATAAAAAGCTAGCCCATAATAAAAGGGATCCTTGATCCTTTGGGTAAAAATAGAATTTAAATTGAGAAGGGGTGTGTGAGTGGGGGATTGATTAATGAAGCAAACCCACTTTCCTTCTTGTTCATTTCTGTAAAGAAGCATTAGAAACCTAAGCTTACTTCATTTTAGGGGGATTAAAGCTAATTTCCACTATGACTGGCCAGAATTCTTAGCAGCTACATTTGCTACGTTCCCCTAATATGCATAAATTTGAAATTTTTGTGGGGATTAAGCAGGGAGAGTGAGTGTGTAGGGTAAGTGCAAGAGAGAAGATCAGCAGCCTGCAAACACGTCTCCCCCCATTGTCTAATTAATAGGTTTAAAAAGTCGTAAGACATCTGAAATACCTATTTTTCCGCGTTCGTATTTAACCATCTTACTATGCTATTTCGGGAAAGATTACTCCGAAAGAACAATCGCTCTTAAATCCTTGCCCCGGAAAGGGGAGAACTCTGCAACAAGTGATTAAAAAGGAGCTTGGTGTGTATATGTGTGTCCTCAAGTTACACAATCTCATCTAAAAAGGCCAAAATGATGACCACGGGATCGACCTTCATTCAAACGGAGGCGTTTCGTTACTACAGCCAAGTAACTTCTTCAGTCAAAATGAAAAATTGGTTAGGCAAAGAGTCGGGGAGGTTTTTGGGGTGTACTAACTCTTGACCTCAAGGGGTTTCTCCCCAAAATGAAATGCAACATGTGAATGAAGATTCAATGTGCGCCCTGGGGATGCAGTGGTTAGAATGCAGTACTGCAGGCTAAATCTGCTGATTGCCGACTGCCAGCACTTTGGCAGTTCGATCCTGACCAGCTCAAGGTTGACTCAGCTTTTCATCCTTCCGAGGTGGGTAAAATGAGGACCCAGATTGTTGGGGGCAAGAGGCTGACTCTGTAAATTGCTGTAAATTTACAGACGGCTGTAAACCACTGTGAAGCGGTATATAAGTCTAAGTGCTATTGCTGTTGTCCTTCCTTCCTTCCTTCCTTCCTTCCTTCCTTCCTTCCTTCCTTCCTTCCTTCCTTCCTTCCTTCCTTGCCTCCCTCTCACCTGCCCTCCCTCCCTCCCTCCTTCCTTCCTTCCTTCCTTCCTTCCTTCCTTCCTTCCTTCCTTCCTTCCTTCCTTCCTTTCTTCCTTCCTTCCTTCCATCCTTCCCACCCACCCAGTGGTTGGAATGCAGTATTGCAGGCTCCTTCTGCTGACTGCCAGCAGTTCGATCCTTACCATCTCAAGGTTGACTCAGCCTTCCATCAGTGGTGGGATTCAGCCAGTTCGCACCACTTCGGGAGAACTGGTTGTTAACTTTCTGAGCAGTTTGGTGAACTGGTTGTTGGAAGAAATCATTAGGGCACAGAACCGGTTGTTAAATTATTTGAATCCCACCACTGCCTTCCATCCTTCTGAGATCGGCAAGATGAGAACCCAGATTGTTGGAGGTAAGATGCTGACTCTATAAAATACTTAGAGAGGGCAGTAAACAATTGTGAAGCAGTATATAAGTCTAAGTGCTAGTGTGATTGCCCTTCCTTCCTTCCTTCCTTCCTTCCTTCCTTCCTTCCTTCCTTCCTTCCTTCCTTCCTCCTTCCCTCCCTCCCTCCCTTCCTCCCTTCCTCCCTTCCCTTCCCATTCTTAGAATAAAGTTGTTGTTGTTGTTGTTAGTTGCAAAGTCATCTCCAACCCATCGTGACCCCATGGACAACGTTCCTCCAGGCCTTCCTACCATCCCCTGGAGTCCATTTAAGCACACGCCGACTGCTTCAGTGACTCTATCCAGCCACCTCGTTCTCTTCTGTCCCTTTCTTCTTTTGCCCTCAATCATCCTAGAATGAAGTATTGCAGATGAATTCTGCCGACTGCCAGGAGTTCAATCCTGACTTAGCTCAAAGTTGTCTCAGCCTTCCAGCCTTCCGAAGTTGGTAAAACGAGGACTCAGATTGTTGGGGTCAAGATGCCAACTCTGCAAACTGCTTAGAAAGGGCTGTAAAAGCACTATGAAGTGGTATATAGTTCTTAGTGCTATCGCTAGAGCTATTGCTACCATCTAGGCCGAAAGCATCTAAAAAAGACTAAATCACAGGCCAAAGTTTTTTAACTTAGCTGCCTGCAATTACTGCAGGTTCAAATTTTACCAGGCTCAAGGTTGACTCAGCCTTCCATCCTTTCTAAGGTAGGTTAAATGAGGACCCAGTTTGTGGGGGCAATAAGCTGACTTTGTATAAATATACAAAAGTATGAAGGCTATTGCTTAACGCATTGTAAGCCGCCCTGAGTCTCCGGAGAAGGGCGGCATATAAATCAAATTAAAAAAAAAAAGTTTTTTGAACTGACACTTTGCCTAACCAAAGGTTCTTTTGGAAAATTTGAGAAGTTGCATGGGATGAGTAACAAAACCTTTCCCCAATAATCACACTTCCAGAAGTTGATGGTGCTGCTGGCGGTAAGGGCAAGGAGCAATTTTTTTCACCATTTGTTTACGTTCTGATTGGGAAGTTGCGTCGGACGGAGAGATTTCTGCGGAATGAGTTAAGAGACACAAGGAAGGTTTCTCCATCTTATTGCTCTGTACACAAACGATGCACTATGGACTGATTTGGCAAGGGAACCAATTGAATATTCATTGCTGCGTTGATTCTTCCCGAGGGCAAAAGGGGAATTTTGAAGCATCAGCCACAAGGAATCGACTGGAGGTTATTTTCTTTGGAAGTGGTGAAAATACTTGATCGTTCCTCTCTTAAACATCTCGGAAAAGATGGTACAAACACTCTATACTAATTAAAAGTATTATCTCTCCCCTCCCGAGATCCTTATTACAAAGAGCTGCCTTTATTACCATTGCCTAGAGGACATGGTGGCTCAGTGGCTAAGACGCTGAGCTTGTCGATCGAAAAGTCGGCAGTTCAATGGTTCGAATCCCTAGTGCCGTCTGACGGGGTGAGCTCCCGTGACTTGTCCCAGCTTCTGCTAATCCAGCAGTTCGAAAGCACGTAAAAAATGCAAGTAGAAAAATAGGGACCACCTTTGGTGGGAAGGGAACAGCGTTCTGTGCGCCTTTGGCATTTAGTCATGCCGGCCACATGACCACGGAGATGTCTTCGGACAGCGCTGGCTCTTCGGCTTTGAAACGGAGATGAGCACCGACCCCTAGAGTCGGGAACGACTAGCACATATGTGCGAGGGGAACCTTTACCTTTACTAGAGGAAAAAGTAAGAAAGTAAATAAATTCTTAACAGGAATCGTGATAAATATTGACCGAGATAAAACTTCATTTTGCCAGCGCTCTGGTGCTAGTGATAGGACTCATTGGGGCAAATGTAACTCATAAAATTTCCCAGGTAACTTGTCCCTCTAGGCGGGACAAGGTGTAAATTCTAGCTGTACCTGGTTGTGCAAAACATTTTATGTGCAAAGAAAACACTAAATGCCCCTAGCAGATCTCCAATAGAAGAAAAAACCTCGATGCAATTGTGTTTTGCTGCCATCAAGACTTTGCCCAGAATTTTACGTTTTCTTTAGAAATTATCTGAAAATGTTTTTGGATCTCCCTGAGTTAAAATGAACAGGAGATTGTGTTACTGCATCTGTTGTACATTTCCCTATCTATAGAAGAGAACATCTGCAGCTCAGAATTGGATTGTGAAGGCTTTGATGCTCTCTGAGCTTAGTTGTTTGCTTACGGACATTTCATTACCCAACTACATACCATTCAAAAGAGACAATAAAAAAATTTTTTTAGGAAGGAAACAAAAAGGCTGGACTGCATCCCCTCCAGCAGCCAACATTTAGATAAGCAGGGATTAACACCAGACAAACATTCAGGCAGAAAACAATATTCTAATCAAGGAGATTAGAATATGTGCTGAGATGGACAAGTTAACAAAAGAAATTAAAGAAAAAGAAAAAGAAGTATTGGTGTCAAATTCAAAAATGGTTGGAAGAAATTACAAAGCAAAAAGTAGATATTTATTTATTATTTATTTATTAATGAGATTTATATGCCGCCCTATCTTCAGCCGGACTCAGGGCGGCTCACAACAGTTAAGAAACATCTAATAAGAAGTTAAAAAATTAAATCCAAATCTCATAATTTAACAGTTAAAAGTACAATTAAGATTAACAAGTTAAAATTAAATTAGAATTAAAACCCCATCAGTCCAGGCCGGCCAAACGAAACAGCCATGTTTTCAGGTCGCGGCGGAAAGAGCGGAGGTTGGGGACCACCCGGAGCTCCAGGGGCAGTTGATTCCAAAGGGTAGGTGTGCCCACAGAGAAAGCTTTCCCCCTGGGGGTCGCCAGCCGACACTGTCTGGCCGACGGCACCCTGAGGAGACCCTCTCTGTGGGAACGCACCGGGCGATGGAAAGCTGTTGCTGGCTTCAGATGGTCCGCCAAATATCCCGGAGCTAAGCCTAAGATATGAAACCTGAATTGTTTTTATTAGGCATACTGGATCTGAAAATGAATAAAAACCTTCAATACATTATATTGCACATACTTACCGCAGCAAGAATCACTTTCGCAAAAAATTGGAAACAAAAAAATATACCGTCAGACGAAACTGTAATAAGGAAAATTCTAGAATGCACAGAGATGGATAAAATGACTAGGGAGTTGAAAGAGAGAGAGGATTCGGACTATTATGAAATATGGAATAAAATGTACAGTTGGCTCGAAAATAGAAATCAGAACAAGAAATGTTTAACTTAATATTGATGAAATTTAAAGTAACTGAACAACATTAAATAAAGAGAGGTAAATATAAACAAGTATAAATGTGTATATAAGAACAAATGAATATTATAATGTGTGTGTGTGTGTGTGTGTGAGTGTGTGTATTGGAGTAATGCAATTATTCTACTATTGAGTAGTAAATAGAAATGATAGAATAGAGAACTACAAAAGCAAAGTACGTAAGTTGATACGAAATGCTGTAAAATCACCATTAATGTTATGTAATGTTCAATACGTTACGTTTTGATACGTTTTGTTTTTATATATGTGTGATTGTTTTTTGTATTGTTTTTAAAGACAAACTGTTTAATAAAAAATATTTAAATAAAAAAAAGGAAGAAAAAAGAAATAATCGCGAAGGTGCTTTTCAAAGTTTTGTTTTGGACGTTTCATTGAGATTCAATGGAAATGTGGGAAAAGAGACTGCGTTATAATTTAAAAGCAAGTTAAGTTCTATCAAACTCAATGAAAATCATGAGGAAAAAAAAACTTTGAAGAAATTTTGTTTTGGGCACAGTGGTGGAATGCTGCCGGTTTAACAACTGGTTTGGGGAGTGTGCGCTTTGTGTGCACATGCGCTAAGGCGCTTGCGCACAATGCTGAAAATGTAGCATTTAGAAGCTCAGCTGCTTACCTTCCAAGTCAGTAACAGTAAGTAGAACAGCGGGGGAGGGGGAATCAGTTGTGCCGCGCGATTGAGATGAGCTACAAAGCAGGAAATAAAGGACAGGATAGAGCGAGGGTGGGTGGGCGGGGCCAACTGATTGTCAGCTCTACCGGTTCGCCTGAACCTGTCCAAACCGGCTGAATTCCACCTCTGGTTGGGCACTTTAGCATTGGAGTTAACTCATTTATTCTTTTTTCTTCTTTGTTCTGAATGTTTTTTCTTCTTTGTTCTACATGGCACGGGCCTGGGGTACTTGTGGGACCACCTCCTACCGGCCTCCCACCGCCCAGTGCGGTCACATAGGGCTGCCCTCCTCCGGGTGCCATCGGCCAGACAATGTCGGCTGGTGGCCCCCAGATTGAGGGCGTTCTCGGTGGCCGCACCGACCCTCTGGAATGAATTACCCACCGAGCTCCAGACAGCCCCTGATCTCCGTTCCTTCCGCAAGGATCTTAAGACCTGGCTTTTTACTCAAATCACCTGATCTGGTTGGGTTTTTTAGTTAACTGTGGGATTTTAAATTGGATTTTTAATGTTATTTAGTGATATTGTTTTTATTGTCATTTTGTACTTGTGAGCCGCCCCGAGTCCTTCGGGAGAAGGGCGGCATATAAATTTTAATAAAATAAATAAATAAAAAACAAATGTTCATCTGCTTGTTCAGATTCCATTTTCTTATTCGGGAAGCACTTGTCGAATCAAATGTTTACATCTTTGGATATTTTCGTTGCCTTTCAGGATGTTAATGCAACAGCTGGCCGTTTTCATAATTCAACTCTATCACCTATGCATATATTTGTCTGCTGTTTACAGAAATGGATGGTTGCGTAAAATTTGACGTTCCTTAAGCTGAAGCCAATTCCTTTGCTTCCAGCAAATATTTACCTTGTTTTGCCCTTCAGACAGCTTTAAGTAATCTGTTGGACCGTAGATCATTTGAGAAGTCACAAATATTCTCTGCCAGCAAGCAGCAATATATATTTGAAGCTAAATGTGCAGTTAATCTACCTACCTGATTGCAATTCATTATAACCAATCTTTGGTTTCCTGCTAGGAAGGTGTTCTGGTATTTGAGGGGCTCCTACAAAGATGAGGGACATGATGGCTCAGTGGCTAAGACACTGAGCTTGTCGATTGAAAGGTCAGCAGTTCAGCAGTTCGAATCCCTAGTGCCGCGTAATGGGGTGAGCTCCCGTGACTTGTCCCAGTTTCTGTCAAACTAGCAGTTCGAAAGCAGGTAAAAAATGCAAGTAGGAAAATAGGGACCACCTTTGGTGGGAAGGTTACAGCGTTCCGTGCGCCTTTGGCATTGAGTCATGCCGGCCACATGACCACAGAGACGACTTCGGACAGCGCTGACTCTTCAGCTTTGAAACGGAGATGAGCACCGCCCCCTAGAGTCGGGAACGACTAGCACATATGTGCAAGGGGAACCTTTACCTTACATCTATTCGGAGAAGCTGCACCTCAATTATGTGCATGCTATGGAAAACGAGAGACAAAATACTACCATTTTATCACACAGGTTATTTTTTTTTTGATTAAGAAAGTTTATATGGCCGTCCAATTCATTCCAGGAACCCTAGAAAGATAAAATCCCCAGTACAAAAACCAGGAAACTCCCCATCTCCTTGGTTATAACCATCGAACCAACCATTTGATGGGCTACATAACACCCTTTTTTAAACAGTTAACAGAGTTGGAAGGGACCTTGGAGGTCATCTACTCCAACCCCCTGCTCGCCCAGGAGACCTGTACTAGGGATTCGAACCGTCGAACTGCCGACCTTTCTGATCGACAAGCTCAGCGTCTTAGTCACTGAGCCACCTAGTCAGGCTTAGTCAGGGTCCCCAAGGGTGTCGGCAGATCTATGTCTTCCGGCCCTTGCTAAAGAGTGTCAAAGTGGGGGTGTCTGGAGCAAAGAATGAGGACCCAACCTTAAGTTGCAGCACAGATGATTTATTCAAGTCTGTACACAAGAATATAGTTCATCAATAGCACTGAATTGGTGCTACGTAAGGGTCAGAGGGCTTTGAAACATTTGTGGCAATGTAAGGATTCTAAGTCGATGACATATTTCACGCCGCTCCTCAGCTATGCTACATCTACTCCTACATCAGTCAATCTTATCTCTGGAGGTATATTGTGAAAAGAGCCACCATAGAGAAGGCCTTTCTTCTTGGTCCCATTAGATGGACTTTCTTAAGAGAGGGAACCAGTAAATATTGCTGGCCTCCACTCCCTGGTGGCTATGATTTGGCGGGGAGGGGGGGGAAACAGTCCTTCAAATAACCTCAATCCAGTTTTTAAAATGGCAACCAGTACTGTCATGCCCCAGCATATAATTTTTATATACTGTTGTTGCTCTTTAGCCCCATCTAGTGGCTGGAGGGACAAATTTATTTATTTATTTATTTATTTATTTATTTATTTATTTATTTATTTATTTATTTATTTATTGGTTCGATTTATATGCCGCCCTTCTCCGGAGACTCAGGGTGGCTTACAATGCGTTAAGCAATAGCCTTCATACTTTTGTATATACCTGCTTAGTAGGGCTTTCGGGGCCCCCCAAGCGGTGTTCTTTTTTATATATACAAAGTCAGCTTATTACCCCCACAATCCGGGTCCTCATTTTACCTACCTCGAAAGGATGGAAGGCTGAGTCAACCTTGAGCCTGGTGAGATTTGAACTTGCAGTAATTGCAGGCAGCTGGTGTTACTTAACAGTGCTTTAGTCTGCTGCGCCACCAAGGCTCATTGGTGGCACAGCAATATGCCCTAACATACGATCTTTATGTACTGTTCTTGCTCTCTAGACCCATCTAGTGGCCGGAGGGACAAAATACCAAGTATATTGTTTGAAGCTGA
Source organism: Pantherophis guttatus (assembly GCF_029531705.1). The sequence continues at coordinate 750,375 of NW_026844029.1, read as the reverse complement.
CCCAACCTCTTTACCCATCAGCCTGCACTCTCAAACCAAGTGCACGCTGGGTAGCCAGACTCGATTTCCTTTAGCATTTGGAGAAGGCAGAAGCACAAAGTAGAATCCATCTTAATCCATGGCACGTGGTCATCCAAGGAAAAACCCACATCCCACACACACAGAGCATCACAGTTGAGATTTAAATTGCTTGTATTTATTAATTGTTATGTTCAGCGGTAACTCAATACTATCTTGTATTCAGTTCTTGTGTGTATCCCTATTTTCCCCCAGTTTCACCATATCCTGTTCTTTCAATAAAGCATTCAGACCTACGCACATGCTCTGTTTCCTGCAAATTGCCTCAGCCGTCGTCCTTCCTTAAATAGGGTAGGGGAGTGGCCAATTATCCCCAAGTCTTACAAACCTTAGTTTACTAAATTAAATCAGTCTTTTTCAAACAAAGGCTGTTATTTAACTTTCTTAACAGCCTACAAGAATCCAAAGAATAAATAATCGTAATCTTACTATGGTTGGCAGAAAGCCCAGAAGCAATTTGCAGAGAACTAAGTTCAAGACGCGAAGGAGAGTGAACAAAGTTGTTCCCTGCAAATTGCCTCAGTCATTGTCCTTCCTTAAATAGGCTAAGGGAGTGGCCAATTAGTTCCAAGCCTTACTCTCGAGGAGACCTCCTCCTGAGGAGCCACTCCTGCCTTTTGGCAGCTCTGCACGCTCGTGCATCAAGCAGAGGCTCCTCCTCTTCTTCCTCTTCACTTATGGGAGCTTCTGGAGGTTCTGAAGGCCCTGGCTGAATCCCCGCCTCTGGCACCAGATCTCCTCTAGCCTCCTCATTGTCTGACTCAAGCGCCAGCTGCACAGGCTGCTGGTGCAGCACCACACCAGCCTCCTCGCTGTCGGAATCAGCTACAATCTGCACAGGCCGCTAACGGCCCACAACAGGCAAACCGGTCTGAACCGGATGAATACCATCTCTGGGTCCACCTCATTTTAAACCAACTAAAGCTTCCAGATACTTTACAAAGGCGGCTTGAAATGTATGATCTCTAATACATTAAGCACAGGTTGTCAATCCTGAACTGCCAATTCAGATTAAATTGAAAGGAATAGAACGGAAAGGGAAAAACAAAACAAAAAAAATCACTGGCTTAATTTTTGCGAGTTCTTATTTCTGAGTAGAAAAATGAAAAGGAGGCCCTCCATCCAGCCCTTTTTGCTTTATTTTTTCCTCTACAAGGAAAAACCAAAGCGATAATTATGGATTAGCTTGTTAAGACGAGATGGGTTTCTTACAACCCTAAAATATGAACTCTAACCACAGCTCTACAGAAGCGGAGCTGTATGAAGGATGTCATTATAATGCGAGGCTAGTTAAAAGAATAAGTGTTCACCTTTTCAAGTGCCTTCTATCACAATCAGACAATCTCCCTGCAGGAATTCCGAATCAAGAAAATATCAACTATTTTTAACGGAGAGTGTGGGGGGAAAAAAGGAACCATTTCTACTGCCAAAGAATCTTTTCTCTCGCGATGAGGTTTTATGGATCAACAGTGGCATCCAGTGGAAATTCGATTTATCATCAAATATATATTTACTGTTGTTGTATTTCATCTTTTTCTTTCTCTCTGTTTTGCTCGGGGCCTGAAAAGAATTGTTCCCAGGTTAAATTTAAGTTGTTGAACATTTGCATCCAGTTGGAAGAGCTTTTCGCCCACCACGAAAGTCAAAGTTGCTAGCGGCAACAAAAGTTTAAATTAGGTTTTTAAATCAAAGTGTCAACCCAATCCTGTGTGGATATTCTTAGGGCCTGAAAGGAATCACTGCAGGAATGTATTGCTGCAAATATTTCTCTCTCGGTTTATCCAGAATTAATTTATTCTCTAATAACATTACAACCCGCGGTGTGGTCTGGCTTCAGAAACAGGGAAAACCCTGTTTGTCTTTCCGATTAATCGATGTTCAAATTATATGTGGAATAACATTTGATTTAGTTCTGCTTATTTTATTTATTCAATTTTTATAGCTGCCCATCCAGCGGTGGGTTTCATATTTTGTTACTACCAGTTCACCGTGCGTGTCCGGTTCATGCACTCCTTTCTTCCGTGCATGTGCCTGACCTTCCATGCATATGTTTGCTCGCTCACACCTTCTGCACATGTCTAAGTAGGATGGCATAGAGCCAGGGCGAAGTGGATGAGTGGGCAGGCCCACCCGCGATTTCTGCTACCGGTTCACCTGAACTGGTCTGAACCAGTTGAATACCACCTCTGCACCCATCGCAAGCAAGAGTCTCCATTGACCCTAATTTTATATTTGGGATGCAAAGAATAAGAAAGATACTCTCAGGCGGTTGGGATTTATTTTTGGCTTTGATTTCCTCTCAGATTAGAATTATAGGATCGTACAAGTGGAATGTTCCTCAGGGATCATCCAGTCTAACGCCGATGGGTTAGCTTCAAGATCATTCAAGTGTCAGCACTAGAGTAAATGCAGGTTGAAACTTGATATCAAGGCTATTCTGTTAATTATTTAGTGTACAACTTTGGGTGCACATGTAGATCTGCATATAGGCTTTGCATGTTGTTATTGTTGTTGGCTTTCTTTCTTTTTCCTCTTATAATTTGTATTGTTGGAAGAAGTATTGTCAGAGTTTTGCAGAGTGACTGGTATTATGAGATAAACCCAGGAGCAAAACACAGCACATGGAGCCTTTAGATAATTAACAGTGGTTTATATACAACTAAATATATACATACATAAACGTGGTAGATACTGTTGTGGCTCTGTTATTTGAGCCTGTGTCATCGGCAGGAGAGGACTTTGAGAGTGAAGGAGAGGAGCTGGCAAGGCCTCCCTCTCCAGGACCTTCCTCTTTGGCAATGCCTTTGGTGTCTGCCGAAGGTCAAGAAATAGGGCTGGGGCCAAGCACGTCCACACAGTCACAGGTGGACAGTAATGAGGGAGATGAGTCTTGGCTGGATCCTCGGCAGCGTCGCAGAGATAAGCGCGTGCAACAGAAGAAGAGGCGTGCCAGAGACTAAGCTGAGTCACTGGACCACACCCCACAGGGTATAAAAAGGAGTGAGGTGGCCATTCAGACTCTGTGACAGACAAAACTAACTACTATCAAGTCACATTGCATCTTTGGAAACAACATTATCTGCCTTGGATTTAATTACAGACTGGACAATTCTTGAACTGTGTGTATCTTGTTTATGAGTAAAGTTCTTGTCAAGCAGCTACTGGGTTGCTGCTAAGCCTCTTATTGGAAGAATTGGTTGTCTGCCAGTTTATTTAACCCCCGGCTGTCTGTTTGTGTGCGTGTGTGAGACGGGGACAGAACAGATACCTTATCATACAGCTACGGACACAAGGAGAGCAATGAGATACACAACAAGAGAGAGAGTTATGCCCACTAATGGTCACCTATATATAGACACTTCTTAAAATGGTAACAGACTTGTGTGGACCCCATCAGAGTCTTAAACCGGCGTTTCCAAGTGTTGAATCATTCCCATTGCATCAGCTTTCAGTTTCCTCTGCTTACAGCCTTCCATCAGCTTACAGCTATTAAATCTACATTACAAGACAAATATCCAGGTCCAGGTCCAAGCCGGAAGAAAGGCCCTGGAAATAAAATGGAGGCTGGAGGCTGATTGGAAAGAAGGTCCATTTATTGATGAAGCAGAACCACCAGGGTTTATGGTTCTGGGGCAGCTGACAAAAGGGAGTTGAGAGTGGGTGGGTTTTTATACCTTCTGGATTCCTATGGGGGTTATGTAGGGGTCATAGCTGGCTCTACAGGCAAAAGAGGAAATGCAAATCCTAGGTGTTTGTCTGAGCTAATTTTGTCAAGCTTTTGTTTGTTGCTTATCTGGAGTTTCTGTCTGACCCAGTCTTTCTGAATGGAGTATCAGATCTGCATTTCTAAAAGCTGGGCCTCCTCAGTTTTTGCTTGAGGTTTCTGCCTCCCTTAAGATTTTTTTTTCATTTCTCCTTTAAGGAAAATATTTTATCCTGTCTTTTTAAATATTTCCCCAAAACATTTCATTCTTCTCAGGATAGGGAGGGTGGCTTCCCACAGTATATATATATATTTTTATGTATTTAATGAATAAAAGAATGGGAATTCTTCCATAAACTAGGTCTTAGAGAAAAGACAATGCATCATGCTAATGTTTCATTTAGCAGCGATGTGCAACATATATATAAGCCTCGAACGGTATAGTACAGCGATGGCTAACCTTTTTGTCATTGTGTGACTGCACCCACAATGCAATGTGTGTGTGACACCCCCCCACACGCATTTACCCCTGCTTCCTGCGCATGAGCGCATACCCCCACTGTCCCATTTTGGGCCTAGTAGGCCTCCCTGAATCCTCCTGGGACCAAAAACAGGCCATGGAGGGGCGCACTGCACCCCACCCTACAGCCTGTTTTTGGTCCCAGGAGGCTGCAAGGAGGCCTGCTAGGCCCAAAATGGGCTGCAGGGGGCATGCTGCACCCTCCGTGCTCCCCCCAACCCCCACACATGCACGCATGACCCCCCCCCCCCCCTGGGCATGTGCTCGCGTCTCTCGCATGCGCCCTGACCCCCACCCATACGCGGCAGAGATCCGAAAATCAGCTGGCTGGCGGGAGGCATGCGCGCATGCAGGGTGAAGCTGATCTGGGCGACGGCTCGCATGCCCACAGAGAGGGCTCTGTGTGTGCATGCCACAGGTTCGCCATCACGGGTATAGGATCTCTTGCCCTCGGCTGGATTAGAACAGGGGTGTCAAACTGGATTTCTTCGAGGGCCTGATCAGCATTGTAGTTCTCCTCCGCAGGCCGGCCGGTGGTGGTGGTGGGTAGAGATGGGACAGATGCCTCCTGCAACATTTTGCCAGCCAAAATGGGTTGAGGACTACCTGTGGTAATATTTAAAGAAATAAAATGAAAACGTGCAATTGCACGCTTATTTAAATAATAGGGGATTTGTTCGTAACATTACGGTGGAGAAAAGAAACCCCCTGATGAAATATATAAAGATTATTTTGCTTTTGTCTTTTAAGGCAATGGACTGCATTGCAACATTCAGAAAAGTATGCTGGCTATATCCTGATTCAAATATTAGTGATAAGGGCATCAGGTCAGCTTTTATCCAAATCCATAGACTGCATTTCTTAAGCATCCCTGTTCAAATGCAGGGAGCTTATTAAGGTAGGAATGTAAAATAAATCCACCATGGGATTTAGGGGAAAGGAGTTGTATGAAGCACCGAAACAACTTTCAGTGATGGCCCAAATGTGCAGCATTTGCCGGCATCCTAATTCTGCACTTAAATTTTGTACCTAGAAAGGAGCACTTTGGAAAGCTGCATACAAATTTGTGTAGGGAGGATGGTGAATAATAATTCTGCTTTATTATAATCCTTTCTCCTTAAAAGCGATAGATGTTGAATAAGAATTTGCGAATCAGATTTAAATCGTGGTATACAGTAATATTCTTTGGAATGCAGGAAGGGAGGGAGAGAAGGAGGAAGGGAGGAAGGAAAAGAGAGAAGGACAGAAAGGGAGGAAGGGTGGAAGGAAGGGAGAGAGGGAGGGAGGAAGGGAGGGAGGGAGGAAAAGATAGAGGAAGGGAAGGAGGAAGGAAAAGAAAGAGTGATAGAGGAAGAAACGAAGGAGGGAAGGATGGCAAGAAAGGAAGAAGGAAGGAAGGAAAAGAAAGAGGGGAGAGGCAGAAAGGGAAGAAGGAAAAAGAGAGGGAGGGAGGCAGAAAGGAGGGGGAAAGGGAAGAGAGAGGGAAAGGGAAGAAGGAACGGAAGAAGGAAGGAAGAGAGGGAGGGAGGGAGTGACAAAGGAAGGAAGGGAGGAAGGAAGGGAGGAACAAAGGAAGGAAAATAGGGAGGGAGGGAGAAAGGGAGGGGGTGGATGGAAGAAAAAGAAAGGGGAGAGTGGAAAAAGGAAAGAAAGAGAGGGGGAAGGAGGGAGAAAGGAGGGAAAAGAGCAGGGAAAGAGGGAAGGAAGGAAGGAAGGAAGGAAGGAAGGAAGGAAGGAAGGAAGGAAGGAAGGAAAGATTTAAATCTTGTTTTAAAATAACCTGACAAGGGTCTGTAAGCAGCAGTGAAGGACTGAAGGGAAAAAAAAATAGAAAGAAGATGAAGCTGGCAGGGGACACAGCAGTGGCAACTGGCAGAAACATTTCAAGACAGGAGCAGAAGGGTTGAACTCCGAGCAGCCCTGACTGACACCATGTCACATCGCTGCTTAAAGGGTTGACTTCTACCTGAAGAAGCCACTTCTCTCCAGGAGAAGCGTTTTGAACTTTTGAGGAGAGTCACACTCTCTTGTCTACTGTCAGTGTGAGATGGAGCACACCAGGAGCATGACAAAAATTCAAATCGAGAAAATAAGCTTTATATAGAAGTTTCTGGGCCTTTTTTCTGCTGACAAACTGCAACTCTCTCTCCCAGAGAGCAACACAGAGTTGCAGTTTGTCAGCAGGAAAAAAGGCCCAGAAACTTGTGAAACTGGTTTTCTACCCCACCCCAGCTCCAATGAAAAAACAAGAAATAAAACCTTCAACGGATAGGGAACAATCATATGTATGATACTTAATTTGAATTCCTTGTAAGTGAAGATGTAAGTGGAATTTATTCTCATTCTTTCTCTCTCTCTCTCTCTCTCTCTCTCTCTCTCTCTCTCTCTGTGTGTGTGTGTGTGTGTGTGTGTGTGTGTGTGTGTGTGTCTGCCACGCCCACCAAGCCACACCCACCAAGCCACGCCCACAGAACCGGTAGTAAAAAAAATCGGATTTCACCACTGCCCAATAGGAACAGTTCGGGTTTTAAATCTATATGTTGTTGTATCATTTCCTGTGGCCACTCCTTTTAGCATGCTTAATTCACTTGCCTGCCCAGCAGCCAAAATCTGACTCAAACTATTAGCACTTCGTATTTCCAGAAACTTGATCAACTGAACCCGTTGTCATGCTAGAACAGGGGTGTCCAACACAAGGCCCGCGAGGCCATCCTGGAAAATGTAAGGGGTCGGCCTGCGTCGCTTTCTCCAGGTCTACCTGCGTTGCTTCAGCCCTGTCCACCCAATGAAAGAAACTTTATACATGAAATAATTGTTAATTGTTGATTGTTGATTGTGAATTGTGAATTGTTAATAAATAATTATTAATAAATAATGATTAATGATTAATAAATAATCATTAATAAATAATAAATAATAAATAATAAATAATCATTCATCATTAATCATCAATCATCAATCATCAATCATCAATCATCAATTACTAATTAATAATTACTAATTATTAATTATTAATTAATAAATGAATGAATAAATGAATGAATAAGTAAATAAATAAATAAATAAATAGATAAATAGATAAATAGATAAATAGATAAATAGATAAATAGATAGATAAATAGATAAATAGATAAATAGATAAATAAATGCTGAGTCTCTGGAGAAAGGCGACATATAAATTGAACTAATAAAAATAAATAAATACCATATTTTTCGGAGTATAAGACGCACCTTATTTTGGGGGGAGGAAAATAGGGGGGGGGGGGGCAGAAATCTGCCTACCAGGTAGATTAAGCATCTGGCTAGCGTCCTTAGTCTGGTCAGCTTCAGCACATTAGTTTGCTGTTTTTGAGAGTGCAGGCGCGCTTTTTATCCCCTACTTGGGGATAAAAAAAAAAACAGCTTCTAAAGCACAGCTGATCTTTGGAGAGAGAAGCAATGAGAAAAGCAGGCAAAGCACGGAGGAGCGCTTCACTCACTAGCACCTTGTTAGGGCTGTAAAAAAGCTTCGAAAAAGCTACACTCGGAGTATAAGACGCACCCAAATTTTCAGTCTCTTTTGGGGGGGAGAGAGAAGTGCGTCTTATACTCTAAAAAATACAGTAAATCAGCAAGTAACTTAGTAAGTAAAACAACAATACAAGATCATATCGCATTCCCAGCGTCTGTTAGAGATATACCTTATTAATAATGTCCTTGGATATTTTGAATGCCCTCAGTGAACATCATTATTTGCTGTTATCTCGAGTCACAACTATTGTCTTAATCAGATGAACTTTGAACTGAGTAGAATTCTCCAATTATTTCAGAATAACAGAGTTGGAAGGGACCTTGGAGGTCTTCTAGTCCAACCCCTAGCTCAAGCAGGTGATCCAATATCATTTCAGACAAATGGTTATCTAATCTCTTCTTTAAAACATCCAGTGTTGGAGCATTCACAACTTCTGGAGGCAATCTGTTCCACTGGTTAATTGTTCTAACTGTCAGGAAATTTCTCCTTAGTTCTAGGTTGCTACTCTCCTTGCTTAGTTTCCATCCATTTAAGAAGAGACTAGACCAGGGGTATCAAACTCAAGGCCCGTGGGCCAAATGTGGCCCACGATGTATTTGGATTTGGCCACCAGACCATCCTGTGGCTTCGGCCCACTCTACCCAATGCAAAGAGGCAGGGGTGAAATCCAGCAGGTTCTGACAGGTTCTGGAGAACCAGTAGCGGAAATATTGAGTAGTTCAGAGAACCAGTAGCGGAAATTTTGAGCAGTTCTGAGAACTGGTAGCAGAAATATTGAGTACTTCAGAGAACCGGTAACGGAAATTTTGAGTAGTTTGGAGAACCGGCAAATACCACCTCTAGCTGGCCCCAGAGTGGGGTGGGAATGGGGATTTTGCAGTATCCTTCCCCTGGAGTGGGGAGGGAATGGGGATTTTGCAGTATCCTTTCCCTGCCACGCCCACCAAGCCACGCCCACAGAACCGGTAGGGGAAAAAAATAGATTTCACCCCTGAATGGGTGTGACAAAAATTAAAATGTTTTTGAAATGATTTTTTTTAAAAAAAAATATTAAATTGAATGGTCGAATTGTCCCATGGCTAGTTGACTGCAGTGAGTTGGCCGAGTGAGTTGCCCCATATCAAGTTGGCTTTGGTGAATTAGCCATGGCATCCCATTCGATTCTTTGAGTAAACCCATTCTTTACGAGGTCATTTTTGAAAGTCTGAAACGAAGCTCATACATATTCTTCCAAAACAGTGCTTGAGAAGCTGTTTTTGCTTTAAGGAGTTGTAAACAAGTTTTTTACAACGCCATTAAGACATGTGCAGTCCTCCCCTTTCAATCAAGTTGTATATAAAGAGGAGAAATGGCAATATTGTCTAAAGAAGGAGATTTAAAGAAGGATGGTTGGAAATGTGTATTACTATCAGCAAAGTAGATGGAGGGAGGGATAGAAGGATGGAGAGCTAGAGACTTGAAGGATATTATGTGAAAATACCAGCGACACAGTCTAATATTCCAGTGTAAATGACCTTACAAATCACACACGCACTTTACAGAGTAAAGTGGATAGATGGAAGGACGAAGATCAATTTTGTAAGCTTCACAGAACAACCCAATCCTTATATTCAGTGGTGGGTTCCAAATTTTCTCTGAACCGCGTAGAATCGGAACAACCGGTTCGGGCAAACCGATCTGAACCAGCAGCAGCCCACCTCTGCTTATATTTCATCAAAGAAGCCTCCATAGATACTCCATGTGTTGTACTATATGCATCATGTAAGAGATTCTTACATTAATACTCCACTTGGTGCTTATTGTATTTCTTTTTTTAAAAAAAGGAGTCTGGGAGAAGCTATGTCTAGGATACATCTACTCCAAAGCAAAATTTCTCACGAACTCCTAGGATTTCTGAGTTCACTGACCTTGCAGAGAAAGTGTAAATCTTTTTCCCAAGCTCATGCAGCTTTAATGTTTTCTGTTTTATTTTCCAGTACAGTTGTTATTAAATATTAAGTTGGGATGAGCAAAGGTTAACATGTGGCATAAAATATAACTTTAAGCTAAATGAACATCAGCTGCAGTAGAAGGTAATTTAATAAGAATATTCTTCTCCTATAAATGTGTGTGAAAGACACAACGGGAGTGTGAGTGTAGTAATCTGACTTAAAGTTATAGCCAAGAAGAGAATTATAGAAATCTGCCTCTTTCAAAGTAAAATGCACTCAAAGGGGGAAAATATTTATATCTTATTAAAATAAATCATATTTGAATGATGGGTATGCTGTTTAGCATAAATCTGATCTGTTTTATATATCATATTAGTAGAGTAATATTCCAGTCCATTTTTAAAAGAAATATCTAAAAGATACATTAAATAAAATCTGCATCAATTTTCTTGACTTTCCTCCAATATAGATGATAGATAGATAGATAGATAGATAGATAGATAGATAGATAGATAGATAGATAAATAGATAGATAAATAGATAGATGATAGATAGATAAGATATGGATGGATGGATGGATGATGGATGGATAATGGATGGATGGATAAATAGATAGATGATAGATAGATAGATAGATAGATAGATAGATAGATAGATAGATAGATATAGATAGATAGATAATATGGATGGATGGATGGATAGATAATGGTTGGATAGATGGATAAATAGATAATGGATGGATAGATAGACGATAGATAGATTAAATAGATAGATAATATATGGATGGATGGATAATGGATGGATAGATAGATAGATAGATAGATAGATAGATAGATAGATAGATAGATAGATAGATGATATGGATGGATGGATGGATGGATGGATGGATGGATGGATGGATGGGTGAATTAATGAGGGAGAGAAAGACAGAGAGACAGAATATGGAGTTGGAAGTTGATTGATGAATGGACTTTTATGTTAGAAGTAAAGCACACATTAGAATGAGCGGCATGGTGGCTTAGAGGTGGAACTCTCGCCTCACAATCAGGAGGCTGTGAGTTTGATCCTAGGTAGCAGCAGATATTTTTCTCTCTGGGCATAAAGAGAATCTGCTGTGAGCTCCACATAGGCATCAGGAAGGGCATCCAGCCAGTAAACACTCAGCTCCATTCAGTCACCCTGACTCTACCCCATGCAAGGGATTACAGGCTCATTGAAAGAAGGGAAAAAAGCATGCATTAGAACAAAATGAATGTTTTAGCAGTGACTAGGAGTAATGATGGAATGGAATGCACGGGTGACCTCAAGGAAGAGAAGAGATGTTGCCTAGAAATCAGTGAGATAAGAGGGACAGGAGCCCACAGTCATTTAACAGTCAGAGAAGAAATTAAGGAAAGATCAGCCAACAAATAGGGATATTTGATATATCTTATTTGTTAATCTACTTATGGTTAAATATAGAAGGAATCGTATTAGAGGAGCACTTGGTTAGTGTGGTTGATTTTGGTAGTGCTCCATTACCAGTTTTTGCCAAAAACGTCAAAAATTGCAGTAGAATAGAATAGAATTAGAATTAGAATTAGAATTAGAATTAGAATTAGAATTAGAATTAGAATTAGAATTAGAATTAGAATTAGAATTAGAATTAGAATTAGAATTAGAATTAGAATTAGAATTAGAATTAGAATTAGAATTAGAATTAGAATTAATTCTAATCCAAACTAAATTAAAGCAAATTCTTCAAAACACCATTCCACAGTTTATCACCGACCTTGGGATAATTAGGCAAACTGCCAAAGGCTTTTCTCGGCAAAAGTTCAGAAGCAGAAGACGCCGACAAGAAATGAATACAGTGAAACAAGAAGCAATTCTCTCAACGGTTGTTTTCCGGCAAAGAGGCCAAGAGCCGTTGCTGGTCTTTTAAGCCTTATGGGAGGGGCCAATCATCTCTTGGCCTTACTCCCGAGTTATCCTCTCTGCTTTAGCTGCTCCTGCCTTCTGGCAGCTCTTCTCATACATGCACTAGGAACAGGCTCCTCCTGTTCCTCTGCCTCTCTACTGTCAGCCTCTGGGGGCTCTGAAGTCCGCACATCACTCCCCGATGGCCCTGGCCCCATCTCTGCCTCTGACGCAGAGCCTTCATCCAGGCCTTCCCCAGCCTCGAGGACTGGCCCATGTTCTTCCTCAGCCTCATCACTGTCCGACTCCGGCAGCTGCCAGCTCCACAGGCTGCTGGCAGACCACAACAAAGACTAGCGGGCAATTCAGATAAAGGTAAAAGCTAATCACTGGTTAAATATCAGACTGTTGAGTCCCTGAAAAAAAAATGGACAAATTATCAAACCCCGAAAGGATTAAGAGATGGCGACACGTTTAGGGAATACAATCCAAAGAACGATCATTTTCAAGTTCACGTCAAAGTCGTCTCTTTTGTTTTCTTTCATAAGAACAACCCGAAGGCAAAAAAAAAAAAAATTTAAAAAGGGAGAGGCGTTTGTGAGCTGAAGCAAGAAAGAACAACCTCGGCTGTGTCCTTCAGGTGTATTCCTGCATGCGCTCACAAGGTTAGTAAAAGAAGAAGAGGACAAAAAAGAAAGAAAGAAAGAAGAAGGAGACGACTTTATCCATAAAGGATATCCTGAGGCTACTCGTATTAAATAGTTTGTCTTTTCATCTGTAACTTCAGAATTCCTGCACACCTTTGAATTTTCTTCCTGCCTCCTAATCTTTTAACAAAGTCATTGACCAACCTTTTATCTGTTCAAACATACCGTTACGATAAGCGAACAGTTAAGCGCTTTCTTATCTTTTCCCAGGAATACAAAAGAATAACTAATGCTATCATCTGGTCGGTGGTACTCGTATTGCTTTTCCTCCGCCCCACTGCCCCCGTACAAGTAGATTAAATTGTAATTCTGTGAACAGACTCTGTTTCCATTTTTTTTCATCTTTTCCTAGTCTATGCGGCAAAAGCACAGAGCTTGTACAGTTGATAGCTGATAGGTCCTCATGCATCATTCTTCTTCTTCTTCTTCTTCTTCTTCTTCTTCTTCTTCTTCTTCTTCTTCTTCTTCTTCTTCTTCTTCTTCTTCTTCTTCTTCTCCTTCTTCTTCTTCTGCTTCTGCTTCTGCTTCTGCTTCTTCTTCTGCTTCTTCTCCTTCTCCTTCTCCTTCTCCTTCTCCTTCTCCTTCTCCTCCTCCTCCTCTTCCTCTTCCTCTGCTACTGCTTTTGCTTCTGCTTCTGCTGTTTCTGCTTCTGCTTCTGCTTCTGCTCCTTCTCTTTCTTCTTCTCCTTCTCTTTTTCCTTCTCCTCTTCCTCTTCCTCTTCCTCTCCTTCTGCTTCTCCTTCTGCTTCTCCTTTTCCTTCTCCTTCTCTTCTCCTTCTCCTTCCTCTTCCTCTTCCTCTTCTTCTTCTAAGAGTGGCCTTACCAAGGCATTATAAAGCGGTATTAACACTTCACGTGATCTTGATTCTATCCATCTGTTAATGCAGCTTAGAACAGATTAGAACAATTTAGAACAAATTACCACAGGGGCACCCCAAGGCTGTGTGCTCTCTCCACTTCTCTCTTCTCTCTATACCAATGACTGCACCTCAAACGATCCATCTGTTAAACTACTGAAGTTCGCAGATGACACAACAGTGATCAGTCTCATTCTAGACAATGATGAATCTGCATACAGACAGGAGATTGAACAACTAGCCTCGTGGTGCGACCAGAAATATCTGGAACCGAACACACTCAAAAACGTAGAAATGGTGGTAGACTTTAGGAGAAGCCCTCCCATACTACAACCTCTTACAATACTAGACAGCAATGTATCAACAGTAGAGACCTTCAAATTTCTAGGTTCTACCATATCTCAAGACCTAAAATGGACACCTAACATCAAAAACTTCATCAAAAAAGCACAACAAAGAATGTTCGTTCTGCGCCAACTCAGAAAGCTCAAACTGCCCAAGGAGCTGCTGATCCAGTTCTACAGAGGAATTATTGAGTCTGTCATCTGCACCTCTATAACTGTCTGGTTTGGTTCTGCAACCCAACAAGACAGACACGGACTTCAGAGAATAATTAGAACTGCAGAAAAAACAGTTACTACCAACCTGCCTTCCATTGAGGACCTGTATACTGCACAAGTCAAAAAGGAGGGCTATGAAAATATCTACAGACCCCTCATATCCTGGACATAAACTGTTTCAACTCCTATCTTCAAAAAGACGCTATAGAGCACTGCACACCAGAACAACTAGACACAAGGACAGTTTTTTCCCGAACGCCCTCACTCTGCTAAACAAATAATTCCCTCAACACTGTCAAACTAGTTACTAAGTCAGCACTACTATTAATCTTCTCATCATTCCTATCACCCATCTCCTCCCACTTATGACTGTATGACTGTAACCTTGTTGCTGGTATCCTTACGATTTATATTGACTTTCCTAATATGATTTGATCGCTTATTTGTTTCCTATGACTATCATTAAGTGTTGTACCTTATGATTCTTGACGAACGTATCTTTTCTTTTATGTACACTGAGAGCGTATGCACCAAGACAAATTCCTTGTGTGTCCAATCACACGTGGCCAATAAAGAATTCTATTCTATTCTAAAACTGTGTTGGCTTTTTTGGCAGCTGTAGACTAGGTGAAACTCAACAGCAGTAACTGAGAAGGGGTCTTGTCATAGTGGACAATCACTTAGATATGAGCTAGCAGTGTGCGGCGGCAGCCAAAAAAGCCAATGCAATCCTTGTCTGCATGAATAGAGGGATAGAATCAAGGTCACATGAAGTTCTAGTACCACTTCACAAGGCCCTTAATAATACCACACTTGGAATACTGCATGCAGTTGTGGTTACCACATTATAAAAAAAGATGTTCAGACTCTGGAAAGAGTGCAGAGAAGAGCAACAAAGATGATTAGGGAGCTGGTGGCTAAAACATCTGAAGAATGGTTGCAGGAATTGGGTAATGAAAAGAAGGACTAGGGGTGACATGTTAGCAGTGTTCCAATATCTCAGGGGCTGCCCAAAGAAGAGGGAGTCAAGCTATTCTCCAAAGCACCTGAGGGTAGGACAAGAAGCAATGGTGGAAACTAATCAAGGAGAGAAGCAACCTAGAACTAAGGAGAAATTTCCTGAAGGTGAGAGCAATCAATCAATGGAACAGCTTATCTTCAGTTTTGGGTGGCCCATTACTGGTGGTCCATTACTGGTGACTTTTAAGAAAAGACTGGACAATGATTTGTCTGCAATGGTAAGTCTCCTGCTCAAGCAGGAGAAGACCTCCAAGGTCCCTTCCAACTCCGTTATTCCATGTTCTGTGAAAAGTCTAGCTAGAAATATCTATATATATGGCATCCATGTTGCTTCTTAATCTTCAGCGTCATTGGACGAACTGTGACAGGCCGGTCAGTTTCACTGGAGACCATCTGGACTTGAACGCATGTCGTGAACCTAGGTGGCATAATTGTTGATAGATTTTGCTAAGACTATAAAGGAAACGTGTCATTGGACAAAGTGACTGAATAATAATCCTTACCTCCACCACCAAGAAAGTCTGATGTAGAGCAATTCCCCGTAGAATACAGAAATGTAATTTAAAATGAAATCTATATTTCCCAAGGTTGGTTTTTTTCCCCCCTTAATTGCTATTCTATTTCAGTGAATCTGGACCCGTTCTATTTTTAATGCTATTTGAAAAGGGATTGGGGGGAGGGGATTTTACCTATTAAAAATATATCAAATCAAAATTGTCGTGTTTTCTTCAAACTGTTAGGAGAAGAGGACATTGTATAATTCATAGGGATAGTACCAAGTTTGAAGTCATACCGTACCAACCGTTTCTTGCATTTATGATTTTAATATATTGCTTTCGCTCAGCTCATTATGCATTAAAGCTCCCCCACCCCCACTCCCTAACTTCTGCTAAACTATTTTAATTAAAACAGGGCTCTTTCCATTCTGTTTATGGCACATTAATATTCCAGCGCGCATGAAAATTTTACCAAATATTATTAAATAATTAAGGGATGTATTATTTATCACCTTGGAAAAGTTTCCGGCACTAAATGTATACGGTAGCATCGCAAGGCTCCATTCTGGCAACGTATAACCGTCAACAGCAAACAAATTGCTTTATAATATACAGCGCAAGGATATTTCAAAGCAGAAGAAAACAACTTGAGAAGGCATTTATTATAAAATGGTTCTCTAGGAAGGCACCGGTTGAGTGGAAGAGGGAAGCACCAGCTCACCCTGGTTGATGGAAACCTGGTTTTCCAACTATGTTGATTTCATCAGACCAGTAAGGACCTGAATTTCAATGAATGGAGTGCTTTGATTCAGAAGGAGATGAACGAGCACCAAAGCAAAAATATGTCAAATGGGGGTGGGAATCAATCTGGTGAAGCCCGATTTGATTCAGTGCACTCCAACCAGGGGTGAAATCCAGCAGGTTCTGACAGGTTCTGGAGAGAACCGGTAGCGGAAATTTTGAGCAGTTCGGAGAGCTGGCAAATACCACCTCTGGCTGGCCCCAGAGTGGGGAGGGAATGGAGATTTTGCGGTATCCTTCCCCTGCCACGCCCACCAAGCCGCGCCCACAGAACCGGTAGTAAAAAATATTGGATTTCACCACTGACTCCAAACACTGAGCAATCTAATGCCAACAGAGGCATCCTTGGGAGTTGACGATTTTGTCAAGATCCCAAAACAAGGGCCTGATCGTCGCGATGTGTGTTCTGTTGAGTTCCAAGGAGTGGGGGGGAGTCAATTGGAGGCCCTTTCTATCAAACCTTTGTATGAAATCTTCATAGAGCCCTACCTAATATGCCAAGATGAGATCTTTGTAAAAGGTTGAATTCGCTGGAGGGCAGCCAGGTGTCCAGAGGGTCTGCTACACAGTGCAATGTTTTATCTTTCTGAAAAGAGGTCACAATGCTTCTTCCTCCTCCTTCTCCTCCTCCTCCTCCTCTTCTTCTACTACTACTATTACTCCTCCTCTTCCTCCTTCTTTTTCTCCTCCTCCTCCTTCTACTTCTTTTTCTACTACTACTCCTTCTCCTTTTCTCCTCCTTCTCCTCCTCCTCTTCTTCTTCCTCTTCCTCTTCCTCTTCTTCTGCTCCTCCTCCTTTTCCTTATTTTTCTCCTCCTCCTCCTCCTTCTTCTACTACTACTCCTTCTCCTTTTCTCTTCCTGCTCATCCTTCTCCTTCTTCTTCTACTACTCCTTCTCCTTTTTCTCCTCCTCCTTTTCTTCTTCTTCCTCTTCTTCTTCTCCTCTTCCTCCTTCTCCTTCTCCTTCTACTACTTCTATTCCTTCTCCTTTTCTGCTCCTGCTCCCCTTCTCCTTCTTCTTCTACTACTCCTTCTCCTTTTTCTCCTCCTCCTTTTCTTCTTCTTCCTCTTCTTCTTCTCCTCTTCCTCCTTCTCCTTCTCCTTCTACTACTTCTATTCCTTCTCCTTTTCTCCTCCTGCTCCTGCTCCCCCTTCTTCTTCTACTACTACTACTCCTTCTCCTTTTTCTCCTCCTCCTTTTCTTCTTCTTCCTCTTCTTCTTCTCCTCTTCCTCCTTCTCCTTCTCCTTCTCCTTCTACTACTTCTATTCCTTCTCCTTTTCTCCTCCTGCTCCTGCTCCCCTTCTCCTTCTTCTTCTACTACTCCTTCTCCTTTTTCTCCTCCTCCTTTTCTTCTTCTTCCTCTTCTTCTTCTCCTCTTCCTCTTCCTCCTTCTCCTTTTCCTTCTACTACTTCTATTCCTTTCCTTTTCTCCTCCTGCTCCTGCTCCCCCTTCTCCTTCTTCTTCTACTACCCCTTCTTCTTCTTCTTCTTCTTCTTCTTCTTCTTCTTCTTCTTCTTCTTCTTCTTTCTTCTTCTTCTTCTTCTTCTTCTTCTTCTTCTTTTCTTCTTCTTCTTCTTCTTCTTCTTCTTCTTCTTCTTCTTCTTCTTCTTCTTCTTCTTCTTCTTCTTCTTCTTCTTCTTCTTCTTCTTCTTCTTCTTCTTTTTTCCTCCTATTTATTCCCCAGCCAGGGAGGGGCCATTCAGCATCCACGTTTGATTTGCTTCCTGAGCTGGCTCATTGTCGTCCATTGTTCACCTCTCCTATCTGCTCTGTGCATACATGTATTGTCAAGTTTTCAGGCTGTCTTCAAATAAATTGCATCACAAGCAAAGTCTTTTATAAAACAAACTTTCATTTTATTAAGCACAGCACTTTTTACATTGACTCGTTGCAGCCGGCACTGACGTGCTGCCCCCAAACCCCTCCTCTTCCTTCTCCCAGTCCTCTGCATTCATTGGCCAACTTCCCAATCATTCACCCCTAATCTACTGCTCCAATTCAAAGAATTTCCCCCTCCCATCCATCTCCTAGGGGACATTATCTCCAGCTAAAATAAGTAGGTGAAAGGCAACCGTCCCGTTGCAGATGCCTGCATTCTCCTTCTCATGTCAGCACTAGGATAAATGCATCTTGACGTGCTGACACGTATCTGGAACAGACCCCAGCTGTTCCTCCTCCTCACTCATTTCTGAGTCCAAAGGCAGCTGCCTTACTGGCTGGGAAATGCTGGACGGCCCTGGCTCTATCTCTGTGACCGACGCTGAGCATCTATCAAAGCCTTCCCCAGGCTCTAGAACTGGCTCAAGTTCTTCCCCACCCTCCTCCTTGTCTGCCACCAGCTCTGCTGATAGCTGGTGGGCCACAACACCGTCGATCAAAATTTCACAATAAAAACTCCATGGTTTCTCAAGAAAGCAAACGAGCAAGAGTTGTTAAGTATGGGTCATTTGTTTCCTGGTGTTTGTGCATCTGAATTAATTAGTATTTTCACGTCAACATCATGCACAAACTATTTATGCTGCTCTACATGATTACTGCTGGCTCCAGAGTGATGCTAATTAAGACCTCAATGTTAGATGGATTATCGTCTAATTGAGGTTCTCAAACTCTCTGCAATTCCACTGGGTTCTGCCTGAGACACCAGGCAGATGCCAGAGACAGATTTTCACAAAATGTTATATTAAATAATACAAATAGGTGAATTATATCCTTTAGGAGCTGGTAATCCTTTGGTCTTATTAGAACCCACGGAACTATTTATTATTCCAAGGTTGGTTTGCCTTCCTAAATCCTTGTGTGCTAGTAGGACATCATTGGCTGGTTTATCTCGGAGAACCAAAACTCTGCTTGCTGACTTTTCACAGCAGCCAAACTTACTTCCATAAATCGAAGGGTTGCAGGGCAGGGCAAAGGAGAAAATGGCAATTATGCCTGTGTTGTGTGTCCCTTTAGTTTTAGCAAAGAATAAGTGGCTGTATTTTTTTTTCTTTGTCCCTCTTTTCCTGTAGAGTCTTCTAGGTCAACAAAAAAGTAGTGGGGGGAGAGAGAGTTTGGTCTACTGATTAAGGCACTAGGCGGTTAAGGGGCTATTTCCAAACATCCTGCCATAAAAAGAAGACGGAGTAGAGGGTGAAAGAGGGAAAGTTGAAAGGGCAATAAAGCTTAATAAAATAAAGCATAATAAAACAAACTGCATCGCTGTTTGGTTTGGTGACATCAGAGCCTCAGATAGAAAGTCCATACAGAGAGTGGTGAGGACAGTGGAGAAGATTCCAGGAAGCTCGCTTTCCGTTATTCGGGATACTGCTTATAAGCGCTGTGTGCTTAGAGCTCAAAGTATTGTTAGAGACCCCACACACCCTCTCCACGGTCTGTTTCTGTTGTTCTCCTCTGGGAGGAGATTTTGAAGTATCTATAGCAGGACTACCAAATTCTGTAACAGCTTTGTTCCCCATGCCATCTCAACTCACAAGATTCCTTTTTCTCGCCATGTACACGTATACATCCAAACCTGACTGTGTTGTTCCTCTGTGTCATATAATATATGTGGGTATATGGGTATATGCATAATTTTTCTTTTGTCATGTTTGCGTAGTGTATATTGGAGATGATGACCCTTTGAGAGCTGTATGCAATGAAATTTCATTTTAATGTGTGCCAACTAGTGTAGATTTAAAGTGACAATAAGGTATTCTAACCTATTTGTGTGTACTTAATAGGATATGGGGAGGAGGGGAATAACAAGTGAGAAGGACCAGATCAGCCGGATCCTGTTTGTACCAGCACCCCAAGGCCAGGCACCCTAAAAAATACCTTATTTTTTGGAGTATAAGACGCACCGGAGTATAAGACACACCTTAGTTTTTGGGAGGAGGAAAATAAGAAAAAAGCTGATTGGCAGGTAGATCGGCCTCCCGGAATCAGCTGTTCCCAGAGGTGAATTCTGGCAACAGGTTCCTTGGTTGTGAGCATTGTGCCTTGCTTTTTTTTTTTTTTTTTTTTTGGCTTTTTTTTCCCCCTGCCCCTGAAAGCCTCCAAAACAGAGCTTCGGAAAAAAAGCCTCTGAAGCTCTGTTTGGAGGCTTTTTTTCTGAAGCTCTGTTTGGAGGCTTTTTTTCTGAAGCTCTGTTTGGGGGCTTCTTTTCTGAAGCTTTGTTTGGAGGCTTTTTTTCTGAAGCTCTGTTTGGAGGCTTTTTTTCTGAACCTCTGTTTGGGGGCTTCTTTTCTGAAGCTCTGTTTGGAGGCTTTTTTTTCTGAAGCTCTGTTTGGAGGCTTTTTTTTCTGAAGCTTTGTTTGGGGGCTTCTTTTCTGAAGCTCTGTTTGGAGGCTTTTTTTCTGAAGCTCTGTTTGGGGGCTTCTTTTCTGAAGCTTTGTTTGGAGTTTTTTTCTGAAGCTCTGTTTGGAGGCTTTTTTTCTGAAGCTCTGTTTGGGGGCTTCTTTTCTGAAGCTTTGTTTGGGGCTTCTTTTCTGAAGCTTTGTTTGGGGGCTTCTTTTCTGAAGCCCTGTTTGGAGACTTTTTTTCTGAAGCTCTGTTTGGGGGCTTCTTTTCTGAAGCTTCTTTTCTGATGCTTTTTTCAGCCTTTGAAACCTCCATTTGAGAAGCTGGGCGGGGCTAAATTCGGAGTATAAGACGCACCCAGGTTTTCACCTTCTTTTTTTGGGGGGGAAAGGGTGCATCTTATACCCCGAAAAATACGGTATGTGGATAAATGGATAGAGACAAAAGGCAAAAATGAGAGGGAAGTTTATGATTGTCAGTACAACAAGGATGTATAAAACTATGGATATAATATGGAGAAATTTGTAAATAAGCTAATGTAAGTAGAAACTTAGTTGAAGTTTTCTTTTATTTTCTTTTGGTTTCTTTCTCTTTCTCTTTTGGTTGTATTGTTGAAATTACTGTTAACATAGTACAGTTATAGTTATTAGCATGTATGTTATTTATCATTGATCTCTCTCTGGTTGTGCTTTATTTGCATTGTTAGCCTGACATGGCACTGTCTTTTCAATAAAATAAAATTTAAAGAAGAAAAAGAAAGAAATATGTGGATTACCCTCAAACCCTCTTAGAGTTCTCAAAATATCTTGGCGAGCTCCAGTTGGCTGGAAATGGGAGAGGGAAGGGCTAGAAGAAAACTTACACCTTATTTTTGTATCCAGCGAACACGGTGATTTCAGAGCTGGCTTGACTTTACTGCAACCATCATCCTTAGTAAAAGAACCCTTTGCTTTAACCAAGTGGAGTCGAAGGTTTTTCTTTCCTAAGGGATCGGATTGAGGCAGGACTGACAGTTGGTTTGGTTTCCGCCCCCAAAAGGATTTTGTTTTTGCAAGTCCTCTAAAACAAGTTCAGCTGCTCAAGTTTTTAAGCTTTAGCTGCTGTGGCCTAGAGGTGGAGCACTTGCCTCACAATCAGGAGGTTGTGAGTTCAATCCTAGGTAGAGGCAGATGTAGGGTCTCCTTGCTTGGGCAGGGGGTTGGACTTGATGACCTTGAAAGGTCCCTTCCAACTCTGTTAATCTGTTTAAAACAAAACAAAAAAAAAGAGATAAAGCTTTTACAGAGCTCAACCCTGGTTTGAGTGAAGGCCCAGAATGTGTCTTCGTTGACAGGAAAAGGCGGGTGGGGTGGTGAGAGCAAGCCCCTGTGAAGAAAAAAGAAGAAGAAGAAGAAGAAATATCCCCACCCGTTAACCTAAATTTTAAATTTAAGTGCTTTGATAACAGAAAGAGGCTTGGCCCTTAAATAAATAAATAAATAAATAAATAAATAAATAAATAAATAAATAAATAAATAAATAAATAAATAAATCAGCAGCGCCTGAAACCGTAATTAAACCGGGAACTTGACTTCACCGTGTGGTGGGGATTTTTGTTTGGGGTTGTTGCGTTTATTTTATTTATTTATTTTTTGCTTTGCTTTGATGAAATATTCCACTGGAATCAATACACTCATTACGACTCTTCGTTACTCGAGGCTTTTAATCTGCCCCAAAGCTTCCCATTGTGCCAAGTAAGAGAAGAGCATTGGTAGTACAGTGGTTTAAAGCACCCTGTTATTAAGACCAGCTGCCTGCAATTACTGCAGGTTCGAATCTCGCCAGGCTCAAGGTTGACTCAGCCTTCCATCCTTTCTAAGGTAGGTAAATTGAGGACCCAGATTGTGGGGGCAATAAGCTGACTTTGTATAAATATACAAAAGGATGAAGGCTATTGCTTAGCGCATTGTAAGCCGCCCTGAGTCTCCGGAGAAGGGCGGCATATAAATCAATTTTTTTTAAAAAAAAGTAGACCTCATGGGGGTTTTTTTGTTGCAAAGTCAGCTTCTTTAGACATCTTCACCCACATTTGTGTCTGGCAGTAACTCTCTCTCTGGATTTTGTGCAATAACGTCTAGTTATTTATTTATAGAGACCCTCGAGCAGTCGGCCCCTGTACTGTGATTTTCAACAAAGGAGTTGTGAAGGGGGGTAAAGAAACAGGAAATGCAGGAGAAGAGACCCTCTGAAGGAAATGCCACTAATTCTGGCAAACACAGAGAAAATGAGGAGGGACAATGTATTTCAGCCTTGCCGTTCAAGCTGCCTTTTTTTTTTTTTCCTCTGGCTCGTTTTGAGAATTTGGAACATAGAAGAACATATCTGTCTTTCAGAAGTGAACCGAAGAGTTCTTGGGGTTCCCCTTGTTATTTTCTTTCAGATGTTTTGTTACCTAACGAGATAACATCATCAGTGCTAGAAAGGAGTGGGGTTTGGGAGGAGGAGAGGAGGAGGAGGGGAAGAGGAGAAAGAGGAGGGGAGAAGGAGGAGGAGAAGAGGAGGAGGGGAGAGGAGAGGAGAAGAGGAGGAGAGGAGGAGGAGAGCAGGAGGGGAAGGGGCAGAGGAGGCGAGGAAGAGGAGGAAGGCAAGAGAAGGAGGAAGAGGGAAGAAGAGAAGAAGGAAAAAACAGGGAAGCAGGAGGAAGAGGAGGGGAAGAGGGGAAAAGGAGGAAGAGGAAGGGAGGAGGAGAGGGAGAGGAGGGAGAGGAGGAGGGGAACAAGAGGAGGAAGCGAAGAGGAGGAGGAAGAGGAAGAGGGGAAGAGAAGGAAGAGAAGGAAGAGAAGGAGGAGGAGAGCAGGAAGGGAAGGGGCAGAGGAAGAGAGGAAGAGGAGGAGGGCAAGAGGAGGAGGAAGAGGGTCAAGGAGGAGGAAATAGAGAAGAAGGAGAAAAGAGAAGCAGGAGGAAGAGGAGGAGGAGGGGAAGAGGGAAAGAGGAGGAGGAGGAAGGGAGGAGGACAAGGAGGAGGAAAGGGAGAGGAGGAGGGGAAGAAGAGGAGGGGAAAAAGAGGAAGAAGGGAAGAGGAGGAGGTAGAGGAAGAGGGGAAGAGAAGGAGGAGAGCAGGAGGGGAAGGGGCAGAGGAGGAGAGGACGAGGAGGAGGGCAAGAGAAGGTGGAAGAGGGAGGAGGAGGAGGGGGAAGAAGAGAAGAAGGAGAAACAGAGAAGCAGGAGGAAGAGGAGGAGGGGGGAAGAGGAGGAAGAGGAAGAGGAGGAGGGAAAGAAGAGGAGGAAAGGAAGAGGAGGAGGAAGTCTTGAGAGGAAAGTGGGCTATATCACTAAACAAGGGTATATAGAAGAAGACCAGATTTGTAAAGGTAAGAGTCAGAAATGCCAGTGTCCTGAATGTGTCTACGCAAAGGACACCAAAATCAACTAGGACAACTTCTTCAGAAAAGTTCTTTTGGACAAGGAAAAAGATAACATTATTCCAGCTGGCAAAAGGTTAATATATAATAAGGCAGAACAATTATTTGGCTGAACCTTATCTCAGAAGAGATTACCATTTGAAAAGTGGATTTCAGAATCAACCCGGTCAAGCTTGGTAGAATTGTCAGAGGATACTTGGTCAAAGTTGACTGAGATCCATCCGATGATAGATTTATTTATTTATTCCATTTTTTTTTAAAAAAAATTCAAGCTCCTCAGGAACTTGTGGGGCAGCTTAAATATGTGGGGGCTTTTTTTCAAGAAGAGAGAAATCTTATAGAATGGATGATGTGAGGAGGAAAAATATTTTTCCTGTCTTCAGAAATGGAAGATTTGGGGAAGTGGAGGCCAGTCTGAAGGCCAACCTTGATGAGACCGAGAGCAGATCATAAAGTTCGTGATCGATGAAAGTAACAACAGCGATTACTAGTGCTGTGCAAAGCATGAACGTGGTGATTGAATTTGACGAAGCTCTGATCAAATCACACCAGTGTGGATGCAAGAACGGAAGCCACAAATCAAATCTGGTGGTACCAAAAAAAAAAAAATGCTTTTGAGATTTGAGGACTTTCTTCTGCTTCCGATAAATAATGTCACAATTTCAGTTCTATAGATGGAGACCACTGGGGACAGTTGGGTGTTGCGATGAATGCCATGATGATAAATTGACACGAGCTGCTGGCCAATGAGATTGATCACCTCATCGGCTCTCGGAAATCTTTTGGGATGCTGTTGGATTTCATTCTTTAACTTTAGGTTTCAGTTTTTGTTGTACAACTTTACTCTCCCTTGTCCCAAAAGTGCTTTTTTTCCAAGAGGCAACTGGACTTCCTGGTCTTTCTTTGAAGACATTTCGCTTCTCATCCAAGAAGCTTCTTCAGCTCTGACTGGATGGTGGGGAATGGAAGGATTGATACTCCTTGCAGACAGCTGGTCATTTGCATTCTTTTAGCAAGTCATTGAGGTCACCTGGAGGTTTATCTGTGTCATCAGGGTCACCTGAGTGGTGCAAATGGGTGTGGAGACTTTTTGGAACTGCTGAAAGGACTGTGTTGTAGATTGGAGATAGATGATTCGTATCCCTCCCCCTCTGTTGAGGGAGGGCTGTTCAATTTTGACATAGATGGCCTCTTCGACCCCCTCTTTCAAACCAGCAATCCATTCTGTCCAAAATATGGACTTAGCTCTCTTCAAAAGAGTGATCATTGTCTTTTAAATGCAGATGGACTGCTGAATGTAACCCTGATGTGTTTGTTCTCCTATGTTGTGCCACGGGCTTATGAAGTGGTTGTTTTGTTTCCCCAATGTACAGATCTGCACACGGCTCACTGCATTGCACTGTACATTGTACCTTCCATTCCCCACCATCCGGTCAGAGCTGAAGAAGCTTCTTGGATGAGAAGCAAAACGTCTTCAAAGAAAAACCAGAAAGTCCACTTGCCTCCTCTTGAAAAAAAGCACCTTTGGGACAACCATGACCTGGATGGCTGAGAATCTCCATAGACATTTACTCTCCCTTGTTACTGTCCCATGCTGCTCCTGCGTAGACAATGAGGTGCCCAACTTAGCGCTTATCAGACTAATTCTGGGTTCAGGAATGACTTTGCTTTTAAAGTCTATACGACTGGGACTGAAATGGAACTATTTGCCATGGTCAACACACCACAGGACAATTAGTTATGGCCAACTTGCTACAGGACAACCCACCACAGGACAATTCAACAATTCAATCTAATTATTTAAAATAATTAAAACCTTAGTTTACTTTTTGTCATTGACATTTCATTTTCTTCCTCCTTTGGCACCCTTACTTTAATGATTCTATTCCACCATTTCTTTGATATTAGTGTAACTCTTATCCCATAGCGAGTTGGCCATGATGAGTTTTCCCACAATGAGTTGGACATGGTGAGTTGGCCGTGCGAGTTGGAATTAAGATTGCCGGGAGAAATATCAACCACCTCAGATATGTAGATGATTTAATTTAATTTAATTTAATTTATCGCATTTCTATGCTGCCCAACTCCCAAGGGACTCTAATGGCAGAAAGTGAAGAGGAACTAAAGAGCCTCTTGATGCAGGTGAAAGAGGAGAGGGCAAAACTTGGCTTGAAACTCAACATTAAGGAAACTAAGATCATGGCTCCCAGCCTTCTCAATTCCTGGCAAATAGATGGGGAAGAAATGGAGGTAGTGACAGATTTTATTTTCCTAGGCTCAAGGATCACTGCAGATGGGGATTGGAGCCAAGAAATTAAAAGACGCTTGCTCCTGGGGAGGAAAGCTATGGCAAATCTAGACAGCATTCTAAAAAGCAGAGACATCACCCTGCCAACAAAAGTGCGTATAGTCAAGGCTATGGTTTTCCCAGTTGCAATGGATGGCTGTGAAAGTTGGACCATAAGGAAGGCTGAGAAGGCCAAAGAATGGAGGCTTTTGAACTCTGGTGCTGGAGAAGACTCCTGCGAGTCCCTTGGACTGCAAGGCGATCCAACGGTCAGTCCTAGAGGAGATCAACCCTGACTGTTCTTTAGAAGGCCAGATCCTGAAGATGAAACTCAAATCCTTTGGCCACCTAATGAGAAGGAAGGACTCATTGGAGAAGATCCTAATGCTGGGAACGATTGAGGGCAAAAGAAGAAGGGGACGACAGAGAACGAGGTGGCTGGATGGAGTCACTGAAGCAGTCGGCATGAGCTTCAATGGTCTCCGGGCAGTGGTGGGATTCAACCAGTTTGCACCACTTCGGGAGAACCAGTTGTTAACTTTCTGAGCAGTTTGGCAAACTGGTTGTTGGAAGAAATCATTGGGGCAGAGAACCGGTTGTTAAATTACTTGGATCCCACCACTGTCTCTCTGGTATGGAGAGAGACACAAGCCTGAATCTAAAGATGGTAAATGATATGGTACGAAAGGAATGATCATGAGTGGATAACTATTCATAATCATTTTCTTTTCTAACTTGGATTTAACTTTTTTTTTTTTGAATAGTTCTTTTCTTTTACTTTTTATCTCCAACTTATGTAATGACACGAATGGAGTAGTGCCATAGTCGCAATGGGTCGGACACAACTTTGCTAACAACAACAACAAGTCCTAGTCCTGACTGGGACTTATTTAAGTCTTTTGGCTATGATGATTATGCATCAAAATCAGTGCAGGTGTTGTTCCACTTTTTAACTGTTCTAAAATGAGTGGCAGGTGCCCAAGCTAACAATTACACTTTAATGTGCCAACCTACTTGTATTGCATGGCATCTCATTATGCCAAACCTTTTCTACTTCTAACACGGAGTATTGCCAGCTAGTGATACTCCTAAAAGCAATAATCACACCAGCTATCCTATTTGGGAGAGGGAGACTTCCAGAAATGATCTAACTTTACCAACCATCCTAGTATGCTCCCCCCCCCCAAACTCCAAAAACAAAGTGGGAAGCATTGAAAGACTGAAAGATTATGACTAGCTTGGAAGAGGTGGGACGAGATTTATTTTCTTTCTAAAGAGAATTTTTTTAAAAATGGAAATTTTAAAATATGTTGGACTCTCCATTAATCCAGCCAGCATTTCTACGGAATCTTTGCAAAACAATTTGGAATCTCTGCTATTTTTGACTAAAAAAAGATACCCCAGGAGGCAACATTTCAACTATTTATTGGGGATGGAGCCATGGAAGGTATCCAACTGAAGCTTTCAGAGTTAAAATTGTCTGCCGTACCCTTTCTTCCCAATGTGAAACAGGGCTGGCGTATTTTGAAGCTTCTCCGTTATAGCCCATCTTTTGATCACATCAAATGTTGCATTTCAAAGAAGCTCGAATAGAAACAAAACCGCACCCTTTTTGTATTAATTCCATCTGAATTAAAGCCAATTCATATGGGCTTGGTGATTTATCATCAGCCAGCATAGATTTGTTCCTAAAATCTAAATACTAAATTTTGCAAGATAGCTAATAACCAATCAGGCAGAAACAAAATTCAGAATATCTCTGTAAGTAAGAAAACTGGGCTACACATGCAATATTAAATTCAATAAAAAGGAAATGCAGATTTCTTCACTTAAGAATATCGAAATCAAATGGGGTGACAGCTAGGGGTGAAATCTAAAATTTGTTACTATCGGTTCTGGTGGGCGTGCTTGTGTGTGTGTGTGGAGGGGGGGTAATGTGACTGGGTGGGCGTGGCCAATTTTTTTTTACTTTTAAAACCATTTTTTCTACAACCTCTTCAGTTGTAAAAAAATGCTTTCAAAAGGCTCTGACGATCCCAGCTGAATTGCCTGATCGGCAGAGACTTTTTTTCTTTTAAATGCCTCTGACGATCAGGCAACTCAGCTTGGATCGTCAGAGGCATTTAAAAGAAAAAGGGTTTTTTTCTTTTAAATGCCTCTGATGATCAGGCAACTCAGCTGGGATCGTCAGAGGCATTTAAAAGAAAAAGGGTTTTTTTCTTTTAAATGCCTCTGATGATCAGGCAACTCAGCTGGGATCGTCAGAGGCATTTAAAAGAAAAAGGGTTTTTTTTCTTTTAAATGCCTCTGATGATCAGGCAACTCAGCTGGGATCGTCAGAGGCATTTAAAAGAAAAAAGGGTTTTTTTTCTTTTAAATGCCTCTGACGATTAGGCAACTCAGCTTGGATCATCAGAGGCATTTAAAAGAAAAAGGGTTTTTTCTTTTAAATGCCTCTGACAATCCAAGCTGAGTTGCCTGATCGGCAGAGACTTTTTTTCTTTTAAATGCCTCTGATGATCAAGCAACTCAGCTGGGATCATCACACTCGCCAGCTGGTCTTCGAGTTTCCGGGGCTCGGGCACATGCAAAAACCAGCTGACCGGCACATATGCTCATGCCGGAAACCAGAACACCAAATGGCCAGTGCTCATGCGTGTCTTTGAGTTTCCAGGGCTCTGGCATGCATGTGCACATGGGCATTCCGGTTTGGGCATTCGGTGCCAAAAAGGTTTGCCATCACTGGTATAGGATCTCCTGGTTGAGCAGGGGGCTGGACTAGAAGACCTCCAAGGTCCCTTCCAGCTTGATTCTGATTCTGATTCTGATTCTGTGTCAGCACTTCAAGCTGCATTCACTCCGGTACTGACATAAGAAGGAGAAGGTGGGGGCATCTGGCAAGAGGACGCTTGACTTTTCACCTACTTATTTTCCCTGGAGATACTATCCCCTAGGAGATGGGTTGGGAGGGGGGAAATTCCTTTGAGCTGAAGTAGTAGATAACAGCAGAGTGACTTGGAAGATGGCCAATGAGAAGCAGAGCAGTGGGGAAAGGAAAGGATGGGTTTGGACCAGGAAGTCAGTGTTGGCTGCAACTGAGTCGGAGTTTTGATTGTTGTGCCTAATAAATGAAAGATTTTGATCAAGGACTATTTGTTTGAAATGCAGTTTATTTGAGACGACACCGAATCTTGACATTCTGATTCTGATTCTGATTCTGATTCTAATTCTGACTGATACTTGGTTTGGTAACCATATGTACTGTTGATCAGCTACTGATTATGAGTTAATAGAATTACACGGCAGCTAAAAAGGCAATTGAACGTTTGAAGTGCGTTCACCGTAGTGCTGTTTCTAAATTATAGCTAGCAATAACTCCAGTACCTTTCACATTAACTCAATTTCCAGCAGGCATACTATTTAGAGGAACCCCACAGTCTAAGAAAGAATAAGAGAAACTGGAATAAGAAGCACAGAATGGACACCAGCTGACTGGGAAAAGGAAACTGAGAGATAGATTGTGGAGAGTCAAAAAAATCAAGGTAGAAATCCTGATGGCACAATTGAGGTCCTTCTTGTTGGGGGTGTGTGTGTCAGAGGTGGGTTTCAGCAGGTTCTGACCAGTTCTGGAGAACCGGTAGCGGAAATTTTGAGTAGTTCGGAGAACCGGTAGTAAAAATTCTCACTGGCCCCGCCCCCATCTATTCTCTGCCTCCGAGTCCCAGCTGATTGGGAGGAAATGGAGATTTTACAGTATCCTTCCCCGGAGTGGGGCGGGAATGGGGATTTTACAGCATCCTTTCCCTGGAGTGGGGAGGGAATGGGGATTTTGCAGTATCCTTCCCCTGAGTGGGAGGGAATGGGGATTTTGCAGTATCCTTCCCTGGAGTGGGGGGGTGGAATGCAGACTTTACAGTATCTTCCCCTGCCATGCCCACCAAGCCATGCCCACCAAGCCACGCCCACAGAACCGGTAGTAAAAAAATTTGAAACCCTTCACTGGTGTGTGTGTTGATGCATTAAAAAGGGATGGTACTTGGAATGTATAGTCATGGCACATCTTGGAATTTCAAGGAGGAGGAGGAGGAGAAGGAGAAGGAGAAGGAGAGGAGGAGGAGGAGGAGGAGGAGGAGGAGGAGGAGGAGGAGGAGGAGGAGGAGGAGGAGGAAGAGAAGAAGAAGAAGAAGAAGAAGAAGAAGAAGAAGAAGAAGAAGAAGAGAGAAGAAGAAGAAAAGAAGAAGAAGAAGAAGAAATAAGAAGGAGAAGAGGAGGAGGAGGAGGAGGAGGAGGAGGAGGAGGAGGAGGAGGAGGAGGAGGAGGAGAAGAAGAAGAAGAAGCTATACAATTATACAAATGATGAAATTACATGTCAAAAATCTTTTAAAGGACAATAGCAAAATATATATGGATTGAGGGAGAGAAAAGAGAAATAGAGAGGGAGGAAAAAAATCTCAAATGCTAGACTGTAGTACATTTATACTTATCATGCCTTTTGCAAACTGTTTTCTCTTGTGAGTAGAGACAATAAAGGCAACCAATTTTCTTTAGGTTTGGCTGCTGGGATGCAATATATATTTCAAGAATGGTGGGATTTGTTTTCTCATTCAGGCTCTTGAGGTTTCAGGAGAAATTAACTTTATTCTTATTCCTCCCTCTATAAACTAAATGCAAATTTGTCAATAGTGGAATTCCATTTCCCCACCCTCCACCCCCTCATCTAGCACCGGTGTGGAAACCTATCCATCTCTCTCAAATAGATTCGCCAAAGGGAAGCAACGAACTCGTAATATTTGCTCAACTGTATGTCAGCTTGAAAACAGATGGTTGTTTACTCCATGTACAGACAGCATAAAATTACTGTCTATAAAATGCATAAAAAAGCCTTAATGCCATCGTTTTGGTCTCGATAAAAATGTATCAGATAATAATCGTAATAATAATAAACATCTCACGGTTAACAAAATGTTTTGCTAAAATGAAATGCAATAACAAATATTAGAATGAAAATACCTTCTATCTTGAATTAACCAGAAGCTCCTACATGTTGTGTAAGTCTAGCTTGTTCACTCTTGTCTCTTGTCCTTCCTGTTCACTTCAAGGAGTTGATGGACATCAGGACTGATTCCTCAGGGAGCTTGATGTGGGGGTGTATGGGGGTGGGGAGATTAATCCGACTTGTAAATACCTCTGTGGGAAGAGAGAAAGGAAAGGAAAGGAAAGGAAAGGAAAGGAAGGGAAGGGAAGGGAAGGGAAGGGAAGGGAAGGGAAGGGAAGGGAGAGGAGAGGAGAGGAGAGGAGAGGAGAGGAGAGGAAAGGAAAGGAAAGGAAAGGGAAGGGAAGGAAGGAAGGAAGGAAGGAAGGAAGGAAGGAAGGAGGGAGGGAGGGAGGAGAGGGGGAAGGGGAGGGGAAGGGGAGGAGAGAGGAGAAAGAGGAAAGGAAAGGAAGGAAGAAAAGAGGAAGGAGAGGAGAGGAGAGGGGAAAGGAAAGGAAAGGAGAGGAGAGGAGAGGGGAGGGAAGGGAAAGAGAAGGGAAGGGAAGGAGGAAAGGGAAGGGAAGGGAAGGGAAGAAGGGAAGGGAAAGGAAGGGAAAGGAAAGGAAAGGAAAGGAAAGGAAAGGAAAGGAAAGGAAAGGAAAGGAAAGGAAAGGAAAGGAAGAAGTTAGGGTCTGAATAACACTCAGAGCAAGAAGTATGCTCCAAGTTTGTCATGCCCCAGCTTATAACTTTTATATACTGTTGTTGCTCTCTAAAACCATCTAGTGGCCAGTTTGAAGCTGGCCACTAGATGGTTTGAAGCTGACCCAACCCATTTTACCCATCAGCCTGCATTCTCAAACCAAGTGCATGCTGGGAAACCAGACTCCATTTCCTTTAGCATTTAGAGAAGGCAGAAGCACAAAAAGAATCCATCTTAATCCGTGGCACATGGTCATCCAAGGACAAGCCCACATCCCACACACAGAGCATTGCTGCTGAGATTTAAATTGCTTGTATTTATTAATTGTTATGTTCAGCAGTAACTCAATACTGTCTATCTTGTATTTGGATCTCATTGTATGTATCCCTGTTTTCCCTCAGTTTCAACATATCCTGTTCTTTCAATAAAGCATTCAGATCTATGCACATGGTCTGTTTTATTGGAGGATAGGTGGGATTCGCTGCGTGTCGAGCTGCACACAGACTAATGTGTAGTGAGACAGAACAAAGTTCCTAACCCAATCTTGGATTTCTTGTGTACAAAGGTTTTTTTTACAGATGTGCGTCTACCCTTCAAACCATAGAGAGGAAATAGTATTAAGGCAAGGCCAGTTTAGAGTTACTCAAGGATTAATAGACCATTAGCTCCATCAACCTATAGAGCTAGGTCCAATCCCACAGAGCTAGAGATAATAGGCAGGGCTATTTACAGTGGTGGGATTCAGCCAGTTCATACTGGTTCGGGGAATCCGGATGCTAATTTTACATCTGGTTTGCCAAATTGGTAGTTCCAAGGATCCGCCCACCCTGCCCCTCCCAGGAGTCTCCACGCAGCTCCTTTTAGATGCGATGTAAGTGCTGAGGCCGTGCAGAGGCTCCAGGAGGGTGAAAAATGGGCCTACCATAAGTACCTGAAGTCCGGAAACCGGCCCGTTTCCAGGCTCCGGAGGACCTCCAGAGCCTGAGGGAGACCATTTTCACCCTCCCAGAGGCTCAAGATAAGCCTACAGAGCCTGGGGAGGGCAAAAATACCTCCCCCCCCCACTGTGATGCAGGAGGCCAAGTAGGCCACACCCCCATGGCCACACCCACCCAGTAACCAGGCAGAGAACCGGCTGCTAAAATTTTTCAATCCCACCCTCTGGCTATTTACTTTCCTTTTTCCAAGTGGGAAGATCAGAAAAGATATCGTGGCAATGTGTATTCCTCTCCACAATTTGACAACCAGCTGAGAGCTGACTTCAACTGCAAGGCTCGCCCTCAAACACGGCCGCACTCAAGCGCCACTTATAACATGACGCCAATACGATGGTGATGTTTTAGAGGGCTCGAAAGGAAAAAGCCATGAAAAGGCATCGACGACAAAAGTGAGACAAAATTGAACCGTCCAGCCCAAATGACAGGAGGCAATTGAGACAGTCTGAGTCCCTCGGAAACATGTTTACCAGGATCTGTCCTTTGAAAATTTCTGCAAAGCAGCTGGTCTTTAATTAGCTGAAGAATTATTACCACCACAAAGGTGCTACCCTCACGCGAGGCACAAACCCCAGGGAAAAGTGGAGGATATAATTAAAACGTTACAGTACGGTATAGCCGAGACACTTATCTCCGCTTCTCAGTCGCCGCTCCTTTCATTTTTTTCAGTCTTGTTCAGCGATTAACAACAGTCAAAAGCAATCCCATTGTCTCACCCTTTAATTTCTTGCTAGAGGAAAATACCTCCCCTACTCCCCAGAGGCTTCTAAAACGTTAAATGCTCCAAGAGACCAAACCTCAGATACTAATTCTCTGTTTGATCATGAAATTAACTATGTTGCTAGCGTCTTAAGTATTGAGTGGAATGATTGATGAATCAGCCTTGTTAACACACCAAGCATAAAATTCTATAATAGAGCATCATAATCGCTCTCTCTCTCCCCCTCCTTTTAGAAGTGTCATCTGTACAAAAACTGAATATAATGCTAGATCCATGATGGAGAACCTATGACACGCGTGCCCGAGGTGGCACACAGAGCCATCTTTCCAGGCACGCGAGCTCTCGCCCAACTCACCTGTAGCTGCGCAGGCGCAGGCACCCCAGCTGGTGTTCGGGCATCCAGTCCACATGCGTGCAATTCAGGGGAGCCCGCTGGTCTTTGGACCTCTCCTGCGCATGTGCCTGCATTTGTGCATGCACGCGCGAGTACTTGCGTGCACGCATAGATGGCAAAACCCAGTGGTGGGTTTCAAATTTTTTTACTACCGGTTCTGTGGGTGTGGCTTGATGGGCATGGCTTGGTGGGCGTGGCACTGTAAAATCTCCATTCCCACCCCAATCCAGGGGAAGGTTAGGATTAGGGTTAGAGTGCGGGTGCTGATTACTGGAGGGGAGGTGCCTACCCACACCGACAGGCAAGTCACCAGAATATAAACTGACAGCAAACAGCACTCTTTACTAGCACCGATGATGTTACCTAGTTAGGGTAATGAAACATCTGCAACAGAGGTGGGTTTCAGCAGGTTCTGACCAGTTCTGGAGAACGGGTAGCAGAAATTTTGAGTAGTTCAGAGAACCGGTAAATACCAAATCTGACTCGCCCCGCCCCCATCTATTCTCTGCCTCCCGAGTCCCAGCTGATCGGGAGGAAATTGGGATTTTGCAGTAATCTTCCCCTGGAGTGGGGTGGGAATGGAGATTTTATAGCATCCTTCCCCTGGAGTGGGGAGGAAATGCGGATTTTGCAGTAACCTTCCCCTGGAGTGGGGTGAGAATGGAGATTTTACAGTATCCTTCCCCTGGAGTGGGGAGGAAATGGGGATTTTGCAGTAACCTTCCCCTGGAGTGGGGTGAGAATGGAGATTTTACGGTATCTTTCCCCTGCCATGCCCACCAAGCCACGCCCACCAAGCCACGCCCACAGAACCGGTAGTAAAAAAAAATTGAATCCCACCACTGGTCTGCAAGAAAACCAAGCAAGCTCAGAGAGCACCAAGGCCCCCACAATTCTTTTGCTGCCTTGATGCTACCAAATGCATTAGTTTGTTCTCTAATTCATGTGCAGGTCCATCCATCTTGTCTAGGGATGTCTTGTCGAGCATGTATCTTTTCATGGCTCTTTGCTCCCACTCGTAGCTTTTGTATCAATTGTGAGGTTAGTATCCATGTTTCCCTGGCATAGTTTAGAGCAGGTAGCACACCCTGATCGAAAGCTTTTCTCTTCAGGCATAGGGGGAGGTTGTTCTTGAAAATTAACACTCAGCTTGCCAAACGCCTGCCAACCACATTTAACATTTGAGACATTTAACTCTAGTGCTGTGGCTCCGTTACCTGAGCCTTTGTCATCGGCAGGAGAGGACTCCGAGAGTGAAGGAGAGGAGTTGGCAAGGCCTCCCTCTCCAGGACCCTCCTCTCTGGCAATGCCTTCAGTGTCCGCCGAAGGGCAAGAGATAGGTCTGGGGCCAAGCACGTCCACGCAGCCACAGGTGGACAGTGATGAGGGAAATGAGTCTTGGCTGGATCCTCGGCAGCGTTGCAGAGATAAGTGCGCGCAACAGAAGAAAAGGCGTGCCAGAGATTAGGCTGAGTCACTGGACCACACCCCACGGGGTATAAAAGGGGGTGAGGTGGCCATTCAGACTCTGTGACGGACAAAACTAACTACTATCTAGTAACATTGCATCTTTGGAAACAACATTATCGGCCTTGGATTTACTTTACGAAATGGACAAACCTTGACTGTGTGTATTTTGTTTATTGAGTAAAAGTTCTTGGCAAGCAGCTACTGGGTTGCTGCCAAGTGTCTTATCGGAAGAATTGGTTGTCTGCCAGTTTATTTAACCCCCAGCTGTCTGTTTGTGTGCGTGTGTGAGACGGGGAAAGAACATCTAGAAAGAGTGCAGAGAAGAGCAACGAAGATGATTAGGGGACTGGAGGACTAAAACATACGAAGAACGGTTGCTGGAATTGGGTATGTGTGGTTTACTGAAAAGAAGGACTGGGGTGACATGATAGCAGTGTTCCAATATCTCAGAGGTTGCACAAAGAAGAGGGAGTCAACATCTAAAGCAGGGGTGGGTTGCTGGCAGTTCACAGGGGTTTGGGCGAACCTCTAGCTAAGATTCTGTGCAGTTCGGAGAACCGTAAATCCTACTCATGGCTGGCTCCACCCATCCTCACCCCACCCCTCTCAGGAGTCCCCACATGGCCCATTTTGGAAGCAGGTAAGTGCAGGGTGCACACGGAGCCTCGGGGAGAGCTCTATCACTGGAAGATTTTAAGAAGAGATTGGACAACCATTTGTCTGAAATGGTGTAGGGTTTCCTGCCTGAGCTGGGGGTTGGACTAGAAGACCTCCAAGGTCCCTTCCAACTCTGTTATTCTATTCTATTCTATTCTATTCTATTCTATTCTATTCTATTCTATTGGAGGACTAAAACATACGATGAACGGTTGCTGGAATTGGGTATGTGTGGTTTACTGAAAAGAAGGACTGGGGTGACATGATAGCAGTGTTCCGATATCTCAGAGGTTGCACAAAGAAGAGGGAGTCAACATCTAAAGCAGGGGGGGGTTGCTGGCAGTTCACAGGGGTTTGGGCGAACCTCTAGCTAAGATTCTGTGCAGTTCGGAGAACCGTAAATCCTACTCATGGCTGGCTCCACCCATCCTCACCCCACCCCTCTCAGGAGTCCCCACATGGCCCATTTTGGAAGCAGGTAAGTGCAGGGTGCACACGGAGCCTTGGGGAGAGCTCTATCACTGGAAGATTTTAAGAAGAGATTGGACAACCATTTGTCTGAAATGGTGTAGGGTTTCCTGCCTGAGCTGGGGGTTGGACTAGAAGACCTCCAAGGTCCCTTCCAACTCTGTTATTCTATTCTATTCTATTCTATTCTATTCTATTCTATTCTATTCTATTCTATTCTATTCTATTCTATTCTATTCTATAACATGCTGTTCAATTTCCTTTATTGTATCACCTTCCATTGAGATCCATTGGCCAAAGTATATATAATGGTCCACAACGTCTAATTCTTCTCCAGATATAAATTTTGTTCTTTCTTTGGTGAATTCATTAAACCTAAGGGTAAAGGTAACCTTGTGCTAGTCGTTCTCGACTCTAGGGGGCGGTGCTCATCTCCGTTTCAAAGCCGAAGAGCCAGCACTGTCCGAAGACTTCTCCGTGGTCATGTGGCCGGCATGACTCAACGCCAAAGGCTCACAGAACGCTGTTACCTTCCCACCAAAGGTGGCCCCTATTTTTCTACTTGCATTTTTTACACATTTTCGAACTGCTAGGTTGGCAGAAGCTGGGACAAGTCACGGGAGCTCACCCCATTACACGGCACTAGGGATTCGAACCGCTGAACTTGCCGACCTTTCGATTGACAAGCTCAGAGTCTTAGCCACTGAGCCACCGCGTCCCTTATGTCAACGCCAAATCCAATCTAAATTAAAACAATGCCAAATAACAAATAATAATGCCAAATAATAATAATAATAAATAAAACAATGTGAAATCCAGTCTAAACATCTGGCTGACTGTGAGACAAACCAATATGATGATTTTTTAAAACAACAACAGTAGCGACAACTGGAATCCGAACTCAAAAGTCCCCATGCTTGTGTTATTAACTTTGCCATGCAGTTCTCTAATCTAAAACTACCTTGTCTGATTGTTTATTTTTTCCCTCTCCTTTTAAGGTCTGGTTTTGAACCATAATAAAGAGAAATAACATCCCTAAAACTGCGGGATCCTGTTGCCAATGCAAGCCGTATCCAAAGGATTATAGGATTTGTTAAGCAATGTAGATAAAAATCATGCATTGGCTACACATGGTAACTATTTACTTCCTACCTCGTTCTGCAGCCAAAGCGAGATTTCTGTCAGTTGTGAAGAGGTGTCTATCTGTTTTGAGACCACACTTCACAATCGAGACTCCAGAGGAATTAAACGTCATCTGCGTTTATTGTCCCTACTTTCTCCAGCATGGAGTAAAGAAGTGGAAAGCCTTTTAAAGGGTTTTATTTTTCATGCACATTAATTATGTGAAATTAGAGCCACAGAGAGTGGGCTATTAAGTGCTGATTAGACTATAATATCAAGAACTCTACCAGTGCTGGTAATGATGTACCTAATTTTACTTCCAAAGGGAATCGAGTTCATTATAATTTTAATTTGTTTCCCCATAGTTCAATTATAACATGCTTGATGCGCTACGCATTAAACTTAAGGGGGCTGCTGTGTGTAAAACCCAGGCCCAGCAAAGATTATCCTGCTCGTTGGCTGGCATGTCAACACAACTGACACAACGCGCGCATAAGATCTGCACGCTGTCAGATCAGTTGCCTACACTTTGTGCGTGGTAGGTGTTGCCCATAACATGCATTTTAAAAATACAAATGCTAAACTTTAGATACTTTGGCCACTTAATGAGAAGGAAGGACTCACTGGAGAAGAGCCTAATGCGGGGAACAATGGAGGGCAAAAGAAGAAGGGGACGGAGTCACTGAAGCAGTCGGCGTGAGCATAAATGGACTCAGGGGGTGGTAGAGTACAGGAAGGCCTGGAGGAACGTTGTCCATGGGGTCACGATGGGTCGGACATGACTTCACAACTAAAAACAACAAACTTAGAGTTTCTTGCAAAAATCAAATCCAGAAGCACACCTAGTTAAACTGATTCAGCAGGATTCATTAACTTCTCTTTATATACGTAATAACAGACGAAGTAAACTTTTACAATACCAATAGTACAGTTCTTTCAACGTGGTAACAAGTAGAGATCAGTTTCCAGTTTCATTTTCAGCAGAGCAGACAAGCATGCCCAGACTGTTTAGTTTCAGTTTCAATTCTCTGCACAGACTCAGAAGCTGCAGACTAAGACATGCCCTGGCTCCAGTCTGTCTCAGCTCCCAATTGGCTGAATTAGTTGCTATGCCTATTCAATGGCTGACTTTGTTACCATGTCTCTGCCAGTTCATGGATAATTTGACAAACTTTAGATGTCAGCAGAGCAATTAGGCCAGGCCTCACTTAAATCCCCGAAGTTGGTGGTGCGATTGAAAGAGGGAAAAAAGTGTATTCCAAATCTTTTAACTGAGAACGGGTGCTTTTCCTGCTAACCATAAGGTAGTTGTGTGAGTGGCCACCCACAATCTGAAATGGCTCCAGTTCTGAGGGCTTCAGAACAAGTAAGCAAAATGCTCCCTTATTTTAAGAAGACCATGTATGTAGGTCTGTGGAGAGTCTCAATCATCCAGGTCATGGTTATCCCAAAGGTGCTTTCTCAGGAGACAACTGGACTTTCTGTTTTTTCCTCTTTTGAAGATGTTTTGCTTCTCATCCAAGAAGCTTCTTCGGCTCTAACAGGATGGTGGGGAATGGAAGGATTTATATTCCTTGCAGACAGCTGGTCATTTGCATCTTTTTAGAGGGGTGGGTTCTACTTACCTTTACTACCGGTTTGCAACGGGGTCACATGCCATATTCGTATTCAGAAATATGAACTGTTGTCTCCTATGACAATCACGCCCCTTTCCTTCTATTTATTTCTCAGCTAGGGAGGGGCCATTCAACATCCATGTGTGCTTTGCTTCCCGAGTCAACTCCTTGTCCTCCGTTGTTCACCTCTCCTAACTGCTCTGCGCATACGTGCATCTGGAACAGGCCCCAGCTGTTCTTCCTCCTCACTCATATCAGCTTCCAAAGGCAGCTGCCTCTCCGGCAGCTGGGAAATGTCAGACGGCCCTGGCTCTATCTCTGTGTCTGACGCAGATCATCCACGAGAGCCTTCTCTAGGCTCCAGAACTGGCCCAAGTTCCTCCCCAACCTCCTCATCGTCCAAGTCTGCCACCAGCTCCACTGGCAGCTGGCGGGCAACAACAAATGCAGCTACCTAATATGCAAGTAGTTTTGGTTCGAATCCCAGAAATGGTATGGCTAGCTGATGAGAGCTAAATAGCTTGAAATAGATCTATACTAGTCTCCCTTTATTTCTTTGTCGGTAAATATAAATTCAACATTGGTCCTCATGTTTCACCCCAAATGAAATACATGGATATATATAAGAGAATTTCTAAGAGAATTAGCAGCCTGGCAGAGCTTCATTAACTTAGTTATAGCTACTATTCTGATTTTCTTTATACCAGCAGATGCCCCTGATGCCAACAAGTCTATAATTTCCATCCCTCTTCTTGGAGCCCCCTTCACATAGCTAAAAAAGACACTGTTAAACAATATGTAAATAGACAAACGAATCTCATAACATCCCCTTAACAGCATCACACTCCACAGAGTGCCTCATGTGTAAAAATATGGCAATAAATCTTCCATATGGTAGTAAATATGGAACACAGCGAGAGGCCTTGTAAACCTTCGACTCAGCTGCGCATTTGCAAATTACGCAGGTCAGAATTTGCTTTGTGTGATTGCTTCATCAGAGAAATATCTGCAAAGATCATCACTTTTTTTTAAAAAAAAATCCAGTTCTTCGCCGTGGTATCAAAATGGCCATATTTGAAAAGCATAACATAACTGTTTTGTTTGGTGCTCATCTTTTCCTTCGCAATATATCAACTGCATCAGGGTGGGTTCTACTTACCTTTACTACCGGTTCGCAACAGGATCGTGTGCAGATCTGCATGCGCAGATCGCCGATGACAACATCCGGGGCGGTGGGCAGGACCTTCCGCCGGTTTTACTACCAGTTCTTGCGAACCAGTCTGAACCGGGGGCAACCCACCTCTGAACTGCATCATATTTATGTTTAAATTAAAACTATTGCACTGTTATTGTTTTTTTAAAAAAAGATTTTTATTTTTATTTTTCATCAACATATTTAAATGTACAGTCTCTTATCTATCATTAATCATTATTCATTCATCTTATCTTTTTACTTTCATTTGTTAATTGTTCGGGACTGTTCTTTTACCATTTCTTCTCCTTTATTTTACCACAACCTTTCCTCTACCTCTTCCCTTCTCTTCCTTCTTCTATCTCTTTCTACTTTCCTCATTCCTCCTCTCCTTCCCTTTTCTACTTCCTCTCCCTTTTCCCCACTCCTCTCTTCTTCCTCCTTTTCTAACCTTCTCTCCTACTCTTCTTTCCCCTCCTTTATCTTCCTCTCCTTTTCCCTCTCTTCTGTCCTTCCTTACCTCCCTACTCCCCTCCTTCCCTCTCTCTACTCCTCTCTCCTTTTCCACTCCCTTGTTGTTTCCATTTTCAATTCAATCTAAAAAGGTATTCGAGCAGCCCCGATTTTCTATTTACATACATCTTCCTTTCAAATTCTTTTTAGCTCTATAATTACATCTCTTCTATCATTCTAATGTACATCATTAATCAATCCGAACTATAGCACTGTTGTTAAGGATGGGCAGTGCTTTGGATCTGAAGGAAGAAGCACACAAGAGTTACCCATGTTTCCCCGAAAATAAGACTGGGTCTTATTTTATTTTGGGCCCCAAAATAAGTACTAGGACTTATTTTCGGGGATGTCTTATTTTTTTTTCTCCATGTACGGGAGGCCCACTTCTTCTGCTTGCTCATGGCGGGGCAGGAGGCCACACGGCACATTAATGCTGCCGCCATGACAGGGGGTGGAGCTGCCCTATGTGCTCCATACCAGCTTACCTCAGGGCCCCTCAGCCAGGCCACCCATGTCGTGACACCTGCCTCGCCTCACAGCGGTGGCTACAGCAGCCCCATCCAGAAGGACATCGGGTCGCCACCAGCCCACTTCTTCTGCTTGCGCACACTCGCACAATGGAGCAGGAGGCCGAGCGATGTTCCAGAGTGGCGGCCATGAGGTGAAGTAAGGGTGGGTAGAGCTGCTCCAAACGCCCCGCACTGGGTTACTGTGATGAAGGGGGCCTCGATGGACCGTAACCTTATCTCTTTTACAATCTACTAGAACAAATGAGCCTCACGAGCACTTTACACTTAACTGTTTTTATTTACATAAAATAAAACAAGGTCTACTCAAAAAGAATATTAGATGTCATTCTCTTTCTTAAGTGTCCTGTCAGCTCTCTGGTGCCATCGCTCTATGCAATTGGAGTTCAGGCTTTTCTTCCTCAGAAGGAAGAGGCTTTAGTGACTTCAGCTCTGCCTCTGATCCCAAAGAGAATGTCTGCTGGCAAGCATCTCCTTTTATACTGTCACAGTGGCAGTTAAGGGCGGGCATAGAAAAACCCGGGAGATTCAAAGCCAGGAGCTGCTCTCTGATTGGCTTATTTAATTGTCTAAGCCAAAGGCCATTAATAGGCACAGCAACTGTGAGGGAATTTTTCTCTCACAGTTACCTCATGGCCCTGCAGACAGGTAGGCTTGCCAGGTGTCCACTATTTGAGCGGACAGTCCGCTTTTTTCACATTATGTTCACTATTTTTTTTCACAAAATAGTGGACATTTTTTTTTTATTCAAAAGCTTTATGATGAAATGGTACGTAATCTAAAGCTGTACAGTCTAAGAGAATAAGGATAGGAGAATCGCGTTTTGTCTTTTTTTTTCATAAGTTAGAATGAGACAAAGATCGAATATCCATTGAACTCGATTCTCCGAAAAAATTAACGATGAGATTAAAATAAAAATATATTATAAAATTATGTACAGTTCACATTTTTAAAATGTATTGTAGCTTGTGTCGACTGACCTAAAATGGCGTCGAGTGATGAAAGTGACAGCGGCGAGATTTCGAATTCTTTAAAACGAAAGAGAGGAGTGTGCAAATACACCAAAGTTTATGTTCATCTGCAGGGCGATTCATCCCTTGATAAGTGGACGTACTTTTTCAAGAAAGAGCCAGCTCCGAATTTACTGAAACTGTTCCAGTATTGTGCATCAATTCCGGTATCAAATGCAAACGTTGAACGAATTTTCAGCGTCATGGGAAATTTGTGGACTGACGAACGTAGCCGACTGCTTGTACCATCAGTTCGAAGTGAACTTTGTATATTTTTTAACGCTCAACGCTGTACTGAAATTAAAGAATTATTCCTTAAACACAAAGAATTGATCAAAGCTGTGCAGTCAAATAAAAAATACACACGACAGCAAAGTAAAATGTAATTTAATATTTTACATATTATTATAATACATTTGACCTGGCAACCCTACAAGACAGGCCATCCACTCCCTGACATCTGCCTTGCCTCGCAGCCACAGCACCAGCACACCACTCAGCCTCCTGCTCCATTGCGGCCTCAAGGTAGCAGAAGTGGGCCAGCTCATGGGTACTGGTTCTGCTGCCATCAGGTGGCTGTCGGAGCATGTCGTGGCAATCCAGATCTTCAAGGGAATAAGTATTTTTGTGTCTTATATTTTCCAGGGCAACAAGAACTGTACAAATTCTGCCCTCCCCCAGGTTAAACGTTAAAGTAATCTAACAGAAAACGGTAATAACCGAGTTTTTTTTTTTTTTAAAAAAAAACCACCATTATCCCCACACACAGCTTTGGTTTATAAAATACCAGCTTTCCTGTTTCACGCTGAATTGATTCACAGCTACGCAAAGTGAAGAGGAAGTGAGTTTACAACACTCACTGGCACAGAACAGTTATTCCCTTGTAAAATTGAGGATACATTAAAAAAATAATTTCACTTGATGCGTTATTGGGAAACAGCAAGTGTCCCTTTCCCCCAAAGTAGGTCTCTCTCTCTCTCTCTCTCTCTCTCTCCTCTCTCTCTCTCTCTCTCTCTCTCTCTCTGTGTGTGTGTGTGTGTGTCTGTCTGTCTGTCTGTCTGTCTCCCTCTCTATCTCTCTGTCTCTGTCTCTGTGTGTATCTCTGTCTCTCTCTCTCTGTGTGTGTGTGTCTCTGTCTCCCTCTGTCTCTCTGTCTCTCTCTGTCTCTCTCTCTCTCCCTCTCTCTCTCCCTCCCTCTCTCTGTCTCTCTCTCTCTCTCTCTTTCTGTGTGTCTCTCTGGCTCCCTCTGTCTCTCTGACTCTGTCTCTCTGTGTGTGTATCTCTCTGGTCTCTCCTCTCTCTGTCTCTGTCTCTCTGTCTCTCTCTGTGGACGACAAGCTGCGGCCATCAGTAACTGCAATTTAAACTTCTTCAGCCACACACACGCTTTCCATAAAAAAAAGGTTTGCCTTCTTAATTACTTCTAAGAGAAATTTTTGCCTGGATTATTTTCTCACGCTGGAAAGAGGGGGCTAAGTTTTGTGCATCTCCACAGACCATGGAGCAGACTAACAATTCCTGTGTAGAGGTTGTCCTCTGATCACGTGATTAAAATTCAGACGTTCATTCATTCGCCAGGCATCTGAATTTGATCACATTACCCCAGGGATGGTGCAATAGTGCATCCAGTTTTAGTCGCCAAAACAAATGTAAAAAAGATGCTGAGACTCTTAAGAGTGCAGAGAAGAGCAATGAAGATGATTAGTGGACTGGAGGCTGAAATATATGAAGAATATGGAATTGGGCATGTCTAGTTTAATAAAAAAAAGACTACGGCTGACATGATAGCAGTCTTCCAATATCTCAGGGGGTTTCCACAAAGAAGAGGGAGTCAAGCTATTCTCCAAAGCACCTGAGGGCAGGACAAGAAGCAATGGGTGGAAACTCATCAAGGAGAGAAGCAACTAAGGAGAAATTTCCAGACAGTGAGAACAATTAATCAGTGGAACGACTTGCCTCCAGAAGTTGTGAATGCTCCAACACTGGAAGTTTTTAAGAAGAGGTTGGACAACCATTTGTCTGAAATGGTATAGGGCTGTGATGGCGAACTCTATGGCATGCGTGCCCGAAGTGGCACACGGAGCCATGTCATCTGGCGCATGTTGTGTCGCCCGTTCCTCCTACGGGTTTTTGGCGCGCAACAAACAGCTGGCCTTCGTGCATGCGGCAGTGCCATAAACTGGAAGAGCTGGTCTTCTGTTTTCCTGTGTGATCATGTGCGCCGGCTACCTGATCGTTGTGTTC
This sequence comes from Pantherophis guttatus, assembly GCF_029531705.1. The sequence continues at coordinate 705,718 of NW_026844029.1, read as the reverse complement.
GCATGTGCGCCAGAAACCCAGAAGACTAGCGGGCCAGTGCGTATGCGTGCACTGGAAACCGGAAATTTATTTTTGGGCACGCGCATGTGCCTTGGGCAGCTCCTCTTCTGGGTTGTGGCCCAGACGAGTGTGCGCGCATGTGCTCCCTTTTTGGCACTCAGTGCCGAAAAGGTTTGCCATCACTGGTATAGGGTTTCCCTCCCTGAGCAGGGGTTGGACTAGACTTACAAGGTCCATTCCAACTCTCTCTCTCTCCTCCCCTCCCCTATTTCTATTATTTCTACTTCTATTATTATTTCTATTTCTATTGTACTCTATTTCTATTTTTTCTACTCTACTCTTTCTCTCTCCTCCCTATTTCTATTATTTCTATTTCTTCTATTTCTATTTCTATTATTTCTATTTCTATTTCTATTTCTATTATTTCTATTTCTATTATTTCTATTTCTATTCTACTCTAACCTATTTCTATTCTATTCTACTCTTCTTTTCTCTCCTTTCCTCTTCCTCTTCTCCTCCCGTATTTCTATTTCTTCTATTTCTATTATTATTTCTATTTTACTCTATTTCTATTCTACTCTACTTTTCTCCTCTCCTCTTTCTATTTCTATTATTTCTATTATTTCTATTTCTTCTATTATTTCTATTTCTACTCTACTCTACTCTACCTATTTCTATTCTATTCTACTCTTTTTTCTCTCTCTCCTCCCCTATTTCTATTTCTTCTATTTCTATTTCTATTTTTTCTGTTTCTATTTCTATTATTTCTATTTCTATTCTACTCTTCTACTATTTCTATTCTATTCTACTCTTCTTTTCTCTCTTCTCCTCTCCTCCCCTATTTCTATTTCTTCAATTTCTATTATTTCTGTTTCTATTTCTTCTATTTCTATTATTTCTATATCTATTTCTATTATTAGTTCTATGTCTTTTATTTCTATTACTATTCTACTCTACTCTACCTATTTCTATTCTATTCTACTCTACTCTTCTTTTCTCTCTCTCCTCTGCTCCACTATTTCTATTTCTATTTCTATTTTCTATTTCTTCTATTTCTATTATTATTTCTATTTCTATTCCTATTATTTCTATTTCTATTCTATTCTACTCTACTCTAGTGTGAAAAAAATCATCAGTCACTTTTTTCAAGTGCTGTTGTAGCTTTGAATGGTCACTAAATGAACTGTTATAAGTCGAGGACTACCGGTAATGGAAGGTTGCCTATTCATTACAAATAAATGTACCATTTATTGAAGGAATGGAGACACATGGAGTTGATTTATTTGTTTTTATTTGATTTCTATTGGGTCGGATTGAAGTGTGTCCTTCGGCTGCTGATAGACAATTTAGCTTTAACAAGATCCTTTTTATTTCACGCATTCATACTTGATCTGATGATATCCCCCACCCAACTGACGTTGCCCTTTCTGCATTGATAATTTACATGTACAATAAATTTGTCTGTACAATAAATTAACACTATATTTATCGCAAAACTCCTGTGGATCTTCCCTGATTCTACCAGTTACCTAGAAATTAAAAAACAAAAACAAATGAACAATGCAATAAAGCAGCATAGTTCTAGCAGCATTATTTCAAAATCCACAAATAACGCATAAATCCCATTGACTTGTTCATGGTTGGGTTCTCCCAGCAGAAAGAGTCAAGAATGAGATTTAAATCAGGGGTTTTTTGTGTGTTTTTTGGGGGGAGTCAGTTTAAGTCAGATTGATTTACCATGAAGGCAGAAATTGTATCGTTTAGTGTCAGGTTTTGTAAATCTGTATTTCAAGCAAAAAAATATATATTTTCCAGCCTATTCTCCAAAGCACCTGAAGGCAGGACAAGAAACAATGGATGGAAACTCATCAAGGAGAGAAGCAACCTGGAATTAAGGAGAAATTTCCTGACAGTGAGAACAATTAATAGGTGGAACTGCTTATCTCCAGAAGTTGCTTTTAAGAGATTGGACAACTGTTTTTCTGAAATGGTATAGGGCTGTGATGATGAACCTATGGCACATGTGCCACAGGTGGCACGTGTAGCCATCAGTTGGCACGCGAGCTCAACTTTGGCACGCATGCGTGTGCCGGCCAGCTGATTTTTGGTCCTTCTGGGCCCACCAGAAGTAGGGAAATAGGCTGTTTCCTGCCTCCCGAGGCCCTTGTGAGGTGATGGAGAAGGCCCATTTTTTGCTGTCCCCAGCCTCCAGAGCGCCTCTAGGACTCTGGGGAGGGTGAAAACGGCCTTCCCCACACCCCCGGAGGCTGAAAACGGCCTATTTGCCAAGTTCTGGTGGGACCGGAAGGCCTGTTTTTTGCTGTCCCCAGCCTCCAGAGCCTCTCTAGGAGTCTGGCGAGGGTGAAAATGGTTTTCCCCACCCCCCTGGAGGCCCTCCAGAGGCCCAGAAATGGCCCATTTGCCAACTTCCGATGGGACCATTTTCGGCCTCCGGAGGGCCTCCGGAAGGGGGTGGGGAAGGCTGTTTTCACCCTCCCCAGTCTCCTAGAAAGGCTCTGGAGCCAGGTGAGAGAAACGGGCCTACCAGGCCATCGCGTGTCGGGAGTGGGGAGAGGGTGGGGGGCGGGGGTCATGTGCACATGTGCAGGGATGGGACACATAGAATTATGGGTGTGGGCACATGCGCGCGTGACCTCCCCAGCCCCCTCCCTCCTGGCAGGTGATAGCAAAAAGATTAGTCATCACTGGTATAGGTTGTCCTGCTTGAGGAGGGGTTACATTAGAAGACCTCCAAGCTCCCTTCCAACTCTGTTATTCTGTCTTGCTGTTATTTCACTGGAAATAAAAAAAAAAATCACTGGAAGTAAAAAATATTGAACAATATTATTTTCTCCCAGGAATCCTTATTTCCTATTCACAGAGCGGTTTTGTTTACACCTCTAAATCAAATCTATTGACTCTTTTTTGCCTCTCCCATCTTATTCACAGAGCAAATGGACCAGTCTGAAAACAGAGGAATTTTATGTATGTGTATATGTCTGTGTTTGTTAATAACAAGATTAGTTCCCTATTTTTTCTCCACAAAGTAACTAAATTTAATCCAACTGCAATCAGATTAGGAAAATACCTAATTGAAATTACCTTGTTGTTTCTATTTCTTCGTTTGTCCATCCATCCTTTCATTCCACTTCTTTTATTACTTAATCCTTGTATTTTAAAATTCTATCTTTGGTCTATGACTGTATACAGTAGTGGCCAAAATTGTGGAAACCTTTTGGGAAAAGTGTATTTTCGAAGTTTGATGGCTAATAACACCACTTTTTTTTTTTTTTTTTTGGAGTTTCAAGATAATCCTATTCCACTGCTGGAATGGCCTGGGAATAGCCCAGACCTTCACCCCATTGAAAATCTATGGAGCCCACTAAAGAAACTTGTTAGTCAGAAGCAATAAAACCCAGTTAATAGAAGCCATCCTTCAATCTTGGTTTCACATGAGAACAGCTGCAGAACTAAAAGACTCGGTTCACTCCATGGGAAGATATTGTAAGGCCGTAATTCATGTTAAAGGTTACCCAACTAAGTATTCACTGACATGGGGATCATTTTTGTATATCTCGTTTTTTCAATGGTGATAATTTTTGTATATCTCATTTTTTCTACGTGTTTCACTTTTCTTCTTTATACTGCAACTGCTATTCTAATAGCAAATCCTTCATAAAAATTATTGCATTACCTTCTTCGTTAAATTATCTTTCCATTGATATATAATTTTATGGTACTATCCAAAAAAAAGTGATGTTATTAGCTAGTTTTAGAAAAATACACTTTTCCCAAAAGGTTTCCATAATCTTGGCCACTACTGTAAACAAACTGAACTCGTAACGGTTGTAGACTAGGGTTGACCAAAAACAGAATTGTCAAACCTAAAGCCATTTGCTGATTTCCCACTTGGATGATAAATATCGGTGAGATAAATGCCCATTGGAAATGATTATGCCTTATCTTTTATTTTATTTATTTTAAATTTATACACTGCCCATCTCGCTATCCATTTGCTCTCATGTTATCTTCAGAGTGTGCACAGAAGCCAGACGGACTAGGATGTATCAATATTATTGAATTGTTTTCACGTCCTATTTTTTTTTTCTATACTTTTTGTTGACGTTCGGTAATAGCAATGGATTGCCACTTTCCCATCTAGGTGAAAAAATGTTGACCAACATTATCCCAAAAAGGAGCTTTTTCGGAAGACAACTGGGCTTTGTTTTTCCTTGAAGAGGTTTTGCTTCTCACTCCAGAAGCTTCTTCAGTTCTAAAGAATTAAAGAACAGTTCTAAAGAACAGAAGAAGCTTCTGGGATGAGAAGCGAAACGTCTTCAAGGAAGAACAAAGTCCAGACTATCATTAAGTGTTGTACCTTATGATTCTTGATGAACGTATCTTTTCATCATTTTATGTACACTGAGAGCGTATGCACCAAGACAATTTCCTTGTACGTCCAATCACACTTGGCCAATAAAATTCAATTCAACTCAACTCTACTCTACTCTACTCTACTCTACTCTACTCTACTCTACTCTACTGCAGTTGCCTTCTGAAAAAGCACCTTTGGAACAACCATGATCTGGACAACTGAGAATCTCCACAGACAGTTGACCAACATGTAGATAATGAGAGGGGCAAATATCAATACAAAATTATTAAGGTTCCCAAATTGATAGAGAGCACTTGATCTCTTTTAGTTCAACATTTACATTTAAATACATTGAAAGTATGTACACTGTACATTAAAATAATTCATTTCTTTGATGTCCATATCTAAAGGGCTTCTAGGTGTCATCATGGAAAGCTCTGGTCCTCTGTAAGACTGCATGGAGCTCGTGAAGAACATTTGCTGGCAGCTGCTTCTCAGATTCCAAGGGAGTTTCTCTTGCTTTGCTCTCATTTCTCCTTGGTGATTTGGATTCTTTGCAGGATCGGCGGTCCAAGTTCACAACATCTTCAGCCATGTCCTCCAAACAGATCAGGCTGCGATGCTTTCTTCCTTGGTTCCAGATTTTTTCCTCCTTTCGTTCTTTATGTTGGACAACCCGTGATACTCGTTCCTTTAAACTGGTCTTCTCTTCGGCTAAGTCCCGTTCCGGTTCCAGTTTTGAATTCTGGGCAAAGATGGAGAAAGAGTTAAAGACTGAATCAGTCATATTAACTTTGTAGCCTATCTCTGGGGACTTCAGTCCTTCTGATGGTCTCCAAGGGTTTCAGTTCTTATAAAGGAATTAGATAGATAGATAGATAGATAGATAGATAGATAGATAGATAGATACCCTGTTTCCCTCAAAATAAGACATCCCCTGATAATAAGCCCAATTGGGCTTTTGAGCACATAACAATAAGGCCAAGAGCTTATTTCAGGGTTCAAAAAAATATAAGACAGGGTCATATTTTCGGGGAAACATGGTAGATAGATAGATAGATAGATAGATAGATAGATAGATAGATAGATAGATAGATAAGGTAGGTAGGTAGGTAGGTAGGTTGGTAGGTAAGTAGGTAGGTAGGTAGGTAGGTAGATGGGATTTTTTTTACTACAATTTTTTTTACTACTGGTTCTGTGGGTGTGGCTTGGTGGGTGTGGCATGCCTGTGCTTTAAATACAAACCAAAATTTTCCTAACATGAGCTTCTTTAGTTTACAGATATATGTCTTTCTTTAATTATTACATTTAATCACATATTTCCTTCTTTTTTAATTAGTTTAAACTAATAAAACTAAATAGAAAATAGAAAAACACAGGAGCAAATAATAGGAAAGACAGGGGAGGGAAAAGGGAAGGGGAAAGTGTAGAAAAGAGGGGGAAAAAAGAAAGAAAAGACGTTGACTTCCGACTCCTTTTGGAGCAGTAGAATAAGATAGTAACATTAAACTTTTGTCAACTCGCAAAGCATCCCTGGCCTGCTCTCGAGTTGCCATAGGCAACGGGGATGGGAAAATAAACTCTGCAGCTGCCGTGAGGCAGCACATCAGTCAAAACAAAAGCACATTCCAGCCATATCTCTGTCAAGGTCATCTCCGCGGCAACCCACAGTGGCTGGAGGGGAGTGATCTCTACAACCCACAAAATTGCTTCTTTGGAGAATGTGACTGATAACACACCTTGGGGGGAGGGGGGAAACAGGGGTCAGAATTGGCTTCACTTGGAACGCGCCGACATGAAGCTCCTAATAAATAACTGGATTTCTTTTGAAGCTTGGCTCGAGGCTCATGATTTAATTAGAGCATTGGTTGAAACCCTGACAACTTCAACTTTTTATCTTTGCATAATAGTATAAACTAGCCATTTCTATAACAATAAATCTATCCGATCGGTAAAAGCCAAAATCAAAGTTTCAATTTTGTTTCCACCTCAAGCACAAAGTCCAGAATCGGTTTCCAAGTAACACATTTCCTTCTTTAATAACAAGGTGGAGTGGTGGCGCAGTGGTGAAAATGCAGTATTGCAGGCTCATTCACTGCTCACTGCCAGGAGTTCGATTCTGACCAGTTCTAGGTTGACTCATCCTTCCATCCTTCTGAGGTCGGGTAAAATGAGAACTCAGATTGTTGGGGGCGATAGGCTGACTCTGTAAACCGATTAGAGAGGGCTCTTAGAGAAGCGGTATATAAGACTAAGTGCTATTGTTATTACCTCTGCTAAGCTGGCTTTAGCTCTTGGGATACTTTGGTGGTGTTGAATTGGTATTAAAGGTAGCCCAACAATTTTTGGATTTTTTGTAATAGATGGTTTCCTTGTCTTCCCGCTTGGTGGACATATAGCATTGTGCTGTGGGAAAGAAAACAGAAGATAACTTTCACTGATCACTTTGGTTACCATCATCAGTCTGAAGTTATAAAAAGGTAAAGGTTCCTCTCACACATATGTGCTAGTCGTTCTCGACACTAGGGGGCGGTACTCATCTCCGTTTCAAAGCCAAAGAGCCAGCACTGTCCGAAGATGTCTCCGTGGTCACGTGGCCGGCATGTCTAAATGCCAAAGGCCTTTATTGGAATTAAGTTATCTCATAATAGTGTTGTGTTCATCTCTTTAATAACTGTAAGAATTATATTTTTACGGAAACATATCCATTTCAAGGGGAATTAGTGAAATGAACTGCTCTGCAGCTTGTGTAAAAAGCAGGGTTGTCCATAATTTTAATCATTCCATTTATAAACTCATAAGAGCATATTGATTAACATTCTCGAGAAAATATGTTGGTCTGAAAATCAGAAATGACGGACTGCGTCTATAAAGAGAGTCCACATATTACCATAGTAAAGGTAAAGATTCCCCTCGCACATACGTGCTAGTCATTCCCACCTCTATTGGGCGGCGCTCATCTCTGTTTCAAAGCCGAAGAGCCAGCGCTGTCCAAAGACGTCTCCGTGGTCAAGTGGCCGGCATGACTAAACGCCAAAGGCGCACGGAACGCTGTTCCCTTCCCACCTATTTTTCTACTTGCATTTTTTTACGTGCTTTCGAAGTGCTAGGTTGGCAGACGCTGGGACAAGTCACGGGAGCTCACCCCATTACGCGGCACTAGGGATTCAAACCGCTGAACTGCCGACCTTTCGATCGACAAGCTCAGCATTTTAGCCACTGAGCCACCGCGTCCCCTTATCTGAAGTATAGCAAACAATTCACAGATCATTAGGAATGGCAGAGTACATACAAAACAAATGTTCTGGAAGCATCTGGAGGTCCATGTTAACACAACAACAGAGTTGGAAGGGACCTTGGAGGCCTTCTAGATGGTCCCTCAAATAACCTGGTCCCAAGCCATGAAGATCACAACCATCACCTTTGAATTGCACCCGGAAACAAATCGGCAATTAAGGCAGCTCCTGCAGGAGAGGTGACATATGTGCACACCGAGGTCTGCACAAAACCATGCGGGCCTCTGCATTTTCCACCAATTGGAGCTTCCGGATGCTCTTCAAGGGCAGCCCCATGTAGAGCGGGTTGCAGTAGTCAAGACGGGTTTCTTGTCTTGCCCTCTGGTGCTTTGGAGAACAAGTCAATCCCCTCTTCTCTGTGACAGCCTCTCAAGTCCTGGAGGACAGTTATTTATTTATTTATTTATTTATTTATTTATTTATTTATTTATTTATTTATTTGTTTATTTATTTATTTATTTATTTTATTATATTTCTATACCGCCTTTCTCCCGTAGGACTCAAGGCAGTGTACAGTCAAGAAAAATATAGACACACAAACATCATAAAATTGCTAATTAAAATTATTACTTAGTTTGGTCAATTAAATAAAACCCAGAATTAGGTAACATTTAAAAAAAAATCATTATCATGTCCCCCTAATTCTTCTCTTTGATAGGTTAGGTTAACATGATTGGGAGTTTCCTCCCCTTTTTCATTTTCTCTTTTGTTGAATTGGGTAGGGTTTGTAAGGGCATGTGTGTTATTTGCACCTATGTGAACTCCATTTGAGTTCAGAGTCATGGTGGCACAGTGGTTAGAATGCACTTACTGCCGGCTATTTCTGCTGACTGCCGACTGCCAGCAGTTCGACAGTTCGCTTTTCAGCAGCTCAAGGCTGATTCAGCCTTCCATCCTTTTGAGGTCAGTAAAATGAGGACCTAGACCTCAAAATGGGGTCAACAGACTGACTCTGTAAACTGCTTAGAGAGGGGCTGTAAAGCACCATGAAGCGGTATATAAGTCTAAGTGCTATTCCTTCCTTCCTTCCTTCCTTCCTTCCTTCCTTCCTTCCTTCCTTCGCTATTGCTATCGTGTTTCCCCAAAAATAAGACCCTGTCTTATATTTTTTTGAACCGTGAAATAAGCGCTTGGCCTTATTGTCGTGCACTCAAAAGCCCGATTGGGCTTATTATCAGGGGAGGTCTTATATTGGGGAAAACAGGGTATCTAAGTCATGGTTAGGATGCAGCATTTCAAGCTAATTCTGCCAACTGCCAGCAGTTTGATCCTGATCATCTCAAGGTTGACTCAGCCTTCTGTCCTTCTGAAGTCGATAAAATGAGGACCCAGATTGTTGGGGAAAATATGCTGACTTTATAAACTGCTTAGAGAGGGCTGTAAAAGCACTGTGAAGTGGCATATAAATCTAGGTGCTATTGTTATTAGAAAAATTAGATTGTTGTGCTTTGTCGGTCTTCAATTGGCAAGGTAATTGTGCTGTTGATTTTCAGCAATTGTTTTGCTCCGAGACTGTGAAAATAAAAGCCTGGGACTATTCTTGGTGTAAATATAAAGGGTACAGGAATCAAAATAACAATGTTAGCTTTAATAGGACAAAGGGATTTACTAAATGCAACACCGCCCTGGGAACAAATTACCAGCTTTCCCTACCGAAATAATGAGATGATTTCAGATGGAGAATTTAATCAGTGAAGCTTCTAAAGTGGAAGCTGTTGCAGAAATGTGTAATTTCAGTTACTCACACAAAGACTGGATAAATATAGCATGTGCTCCAGACACAACAATGAATTCGAAATTCTAGATTCATAATAATTGTTCCTGGGACCGGACAGAGCCAACGTTGGTTGAGATTTAAGTGCTGAACCTTATTGTTACTAAAGTTAGTATTTCAATCATGCACAACTTAAAATTGCCACTGAAAATCTTTTGGGTTTCAAAGGAAAAGGTGTGTGTGGAATATTTGAAAACTAAGAATAAAGGAGGAAGTTGAGAATAAAAATGAAGCAGATCGAGCATCTCCAGAAAACTTAGGGGAATGTCAAATGACAATAATATATATTTCCTGTAGGTAAGGAATGAAAAAAAAAAACAACAACCCCAAAGACTTAGATCAAGCCAACATATTAGAGGAGTAAAATCTAGAAAGTAATTGAGGTTAATAATAAGTCTTCCTTGAGAAAATGGAAGTTATGGCTTCCATAATACAGGTTTGTGTGCTTCCAGCTACAAACCTGTATTAAATTAGAATATCTATGGTAATATGTAGAGGGACGCGGTGGCTCAGTGGCTAAGATGCTGAGCTTGTCGATTGAAAGGTCGGCAGTTCAGCGGTTCGAATCCCTAGTGCCGCATAATGGGGTGAGCTCCCGTTACTTGTCCCAGCTTCTGCCAACCTAGCAGTTCGAAAGCAGGTAAAAAATGCAAGTAGAAAAATAGGGACCACCTTTGGTGGGAAGGGAACAGTGCTCCGTGCACCTTTGGCGTTGAGTCATGCCGGCCACATGACCACGGAGACGTCTTCGGACAGCGCTGGCTCTTCGGCTTTGAAACAAAGATGAGCACCGCCCCCTAGAGTTCGGAACGACTAGCACGTATGTGCGAGGGAATCTTTACCTTTACTATGGTGATATGTGGACTCTCTTTGTAGACACAGTCCGTCGTTTCTGATTTTCAGACCAACATATTTTCTCGAGAATGTTAATCAATATGCTCTTATGAGTTTATAAATGGAATGATTAAAATTATGGACAACCCTGCTTTTTACACAAGCTGCAGAGCAGTTCATTTCACTGTGCACATTAATTCCCCTTGAAATGGATATGTTTCTGTAAAAATATAATTCTTACAGTTATTAAAGAGATGAACACAACACTATTATGAGATAACTTAATTCCAATGAAGGCCTTGTATGTTATAAGTTATAAAGACAAAAACACAGGAAGCTTTTAATTAAAAAGCAACTCAAAGTGAACTCACTTTCAAATTGTCTTGGAGGTCCTTAATTAAGACACTTAGATATATATGGTGTGTGTGTGAGAGAGAGAAGAGACGGAGGGGAAGAGAGAGAGAG
>NW_026844029.1:662474-689974 GCF_029531705.1 Pantherophis guttatus | reverse complement strand
TTCTATTCTATTCTATTCTATTCTATTCTATTCTATTCTATTCTATTCTATCCCACCCCAACCCATTATTCTATTCTATTCTATTCTATTCTATTCTATTCTATTCTATTCTATTCTATTCTACCTATGCTATATTAATTCTATTCTAGTCTATTCCATCCCACCCCACCCCATTATTCTATTCTATTCTATTCTATTCTATTCTATTCTATTCTATTCTATTCTATTCTATTCTATTCTATTCTATTCCATTCCATTCCATCCCATCCCATCCCATCCCATCCCATCCCATCCCATCCCATCCCATTCCATTCCACTCTACCTCCATTCCATTCCAATGCAGTGGGATAATTTGATCCCATAAGCAATATAACCCCCGGGAGAAAGCATACCGAGATTAGAAATAACTGTTCAATAAAGTCATTTCTGAACACCAGAGTAATGACAGGAGCCCTCCAAATAGCTAACATTGTGGAACTGCGGCTTACCACAGACCAGGCAATAGATAACAGGTTGGTTCCCTTATTTGTTTTGGCTTTTTGAAGCTTTTACGTTTCGGTAACACAGCAACAACAACAAAAAAGCAAGCGTGCTTTTGAACGAAACCCAGCCGTCGTGGCTTGCTTACTTCGTTGGTGGTTTCAGTTTTTTCTTCACCCCGAGGTAAAGTTTCAGCGACTTGACAGGAAACGCTTTCTCCGCTTTGCTGCTCTGTTGTGGTTGAGAAACGACCGTTAGTGAAACAGAAAACATACCCACCAGGCCTCCAGATCGGTTCATCTTCTGAACATCCTGTCGAAATCTTGCAAAAAAACAAATCCGTTCATTTCCAGCTCACCTTGAGTGACGTTGCCCATCCTGGCCACGTCCACCCCGGCCCCCTGAGGTTAAAAACAATCCTGATCGTGGCCCTCAATGAAATTGAGTTTGACACCCCTGTACTAGAAGAAGACCAATATCAAATTGCTGAGGAACAATTGGCTGAGAGGAACAGTTCACCTCATCCGTTTCCCTCACCAGAGAGAAACAACACAGAGAACTCCTGATAAATAAGAATGTTCTTATATATTTCAGTTTTTATTTATTTATTTTTGCTCCAAACTTTCCTATGTGGCCGTGCATGTTCTGCCCCAGCTACGGACCCCTAAGAACGCAGCACACGTAAAGTCTGTACAAACCTTAGTTTACTAAAGTAAATCAGTCTTTTTCAAACAAAGGCTGTTAATTAACTTTCTTAACGGCCTACAAGAATCCAAAGAATAAATAATCGTAATCTTACTAGGATTGGCAGAAAGCCCAGAAGCAATTTGCAGGAAGCTGATAAAAGAACTAAGATCCAGACGTGAAGGAGTGTGAAGGGAGTGGCCCATTAGCCCCAAGCCTTACTCTCAAGGAGACCTCCTCCTGAGGAGCCACTCCTGTCTGTTGGCAGCTCTGCGCGCCCGTGCATCGAGAAGAGGCTCCTCTTCTTCATCCTCTTCACTTAAGGGAGCTTCTGGAGGTTCTGAAGGCCCTGGCTGAATCCCTGCCTCTGGCACCACATCTTCTCCAGCCTCCTCATTGTCCGACTCGAGTGCCAGCTGCACAGGCTGCTGGCGCAGCACCACACCAGCCTCCTCGCTGTCAGAATCAGCTACTAGCTGCACAGGCCACTGACGGGCCACAACAAAATCCTTACTAAGGTCTCCTGGGCTGAACTAGAACAGGGGTGTCAAACTCGATTTCATTGGGGGCATCATCAGGGTTGTGTTTGACCTCGGGGGGGGGGGGGGGGAGGGGGGCGTGGTCGGGGTGGGCATGGCCATGGTAGGCATGGCCAGCTCAATGTCACTCGTGTCAAGGGTGCACTGTGGTGGCCAAGTGCTAAGGCAGGACTTCCCTGAGACCCTCCCTCACTCTCATAATTTCCTTCCTTCCTTCCTTCCTTCCTTCCTTCCTTCCTTCCTTCCTTCCTTCCTTCCTTCCTTCCTTCCTTTTCTTTTTCCTTCCCTCTTCATTCTCCTTTCTTCTTCCTTCCCCTCTTTCCTTCTTTTTCCTTCCTTGCTCTCCTCCCATCTTTTTCTTTGTCCTTCCTCTTTCCCCTTCTCTGTCCCTTCTTGCATGCTCAGATGCACCTCCCCCCGTGCCCTGTTTTTGGCCGTGATGGCCTCCTGCAGCCCTCTGACAGAGAAAATGGATCTCAGAGGGGCCGTGCATGTGCCTCCCCCTCCCAGTGGTGGGTTGCTCCCGTTTCTGTCCGGTTCTACAGAATCAGTAGTAAAATCGGCAGGAGGCTCCACCCACCTGCCCGGACATAATAAATGATGATCTGTGCATGTGCGTGGCCCCGTTGCGAACTGGTAGTAAAGATAAGTAGAACCTACCCCTACCCCCTACCCCGAGCTCCATTTTCTCTGGCAGAAGCACCACAGTCCTTTGCTGTTTTCCAGGCCGATCTAAACACCTCACTGGCCAAATCCGGTCCCCGGGCCCTGAGTTTGACACCCCTGGACTAAAAGAACTCCAAGGTCCTTTCCAGCATTATGAGTACATTTCTATGCAGCTCCTGCCTGCCTTTTCCAAGATCAGATGAAATCACAATAGATTGCCATGTTATTCTTTTTGCACACAACAACAACAACACACACAGAGAGACAAGAAAATCCAATGTTTTCTCCAGGCAAATTTCTCCGCTGGATAAAAGCCCATAATTAAATAGTAAGAGTTTGATTTAGTCAATGTGTTTGCAACGATACGGAAAGCTAGAGGTCTGTGGAAATTCATTTTGCAGCTCTCTTTTTAGAGGCGGATTGTACCTATGGGAATTTCACGCACCGAAACAGAATGTCAGAGCGACCCTATCTACTTTTAAAGCTCCGCCTGTACTTAGGCCTGACAGTATGAAACATGACGTGCCACTTAAGACAAAAATTAGCTCAGTTCCGAGCACTCCCTTTCTCCCCCCACCCCATCCCTACTCAGAATTTCATGGCTAATTGGGCTTTTAGTATCTCAAAAACGATTCTTAACCCATTTGGCTGCGGTAATAAAAGCATCCATTCATGCAGCGGCAACGCACTTATTAATCGAGCTTATGAGAAAGTGACTGCATTATTTAAAATAATAGTGCTGTTCTCGGGTGGGTTTTTTTTTTCTTTTTTTGTTCCCTTTTTTTTCCTGGCCAGGCAATTAATGTAACATTATACATAGCAAAATAAACACAACCACTTTGCTGAGATCATGAGTTTCCAAAGATTTGTCGCGTTGGGTTTAAAGACAAGCTATTAATTTCAGGGGGAAACGCAGGAGTGAAATCCAACAGGTTCTGAAAAACTGGTAGCGGAAATTTTGAGTAGTTTGGAGAACCGGCAAATAATTTATTTTATTTTATTTATTTTGTCGCATTTTTATCCCGCCCAACTCCCAAGGGGCTCTGGGCAGCTTATAACAAAGAATAAAACAATGCGAACAATCCCATTAAAAATGTTAAAAAGAAACATTAAAGCATTAAAAACTTTAAAAACGTTAAAACACATGCACTCCAATTCGTGGCCGGATCTCGCAAGATCATTATAACGAGATCAACGACCCCAGGCCTGCCGGAAGAGCCAAGTCTTCACCGCTTTGCGGAAGGCCAATAGGGTAATTGGGAGTGTAATTTATTTGAGATGACATCGAAACCTGACAGATAGCCGGTACTAACCCTCTGACCCCCAAACCCTTCCCTTTCCATTCCCCAATTCTCATCTTCTCATTGGCCGTCTTCCAAGTCAGTCTCCCCAGCTTCTGACCTCATCCCACAGGAATGTCCCCCCTCCCATCCCATCTCCTAGGGCCGTGATGGCGAACCTATGGCACGCGTGCTACAGGTGGCATGTGGAGCCATATTGGTGGGCACACAACCTCAGCTCCAGAGTGCATGTGTGCTCTGGCCAACTTATTTTCAGGCCTTCTGGGCCCACTGGAAGTCAGGAAACACGCTATTTCTGGCCTCTGAAGGACCTCTGGGGAGGGGGGGGAAGGCCCGTTTTTTTGCTCTCTCCCAGCTCCAGAGCCTTTCTAGGAGCCTGAGGAGAGCAAAAAATGGGCCTTCCAGTCCCACCAGAAGTCAGCAAATGGGCCATTTCAGGCCTCTGCAGGGGTGGGGAAGGCTGTTTTCGCCCTCCCCAGGCTTCTAGAAAGTCTCTGGATCTTAGGGAGAGTGAAAAACAGGTCTACCAGGCCCACCAGGTCATTGCATGCCAAAACTGGGGGGGAACATGAAGGGGTGTGTGTGTGCAGGTATGCATGGGGGGGCACATAGAATAATAGGTGTGGGCACGTGTGCTCACAACTCCCCCATGCTCCCTACGCTATTGGCACATGATGGCAAAAAGGTTAGCCATCACTGTCCTAGGAGATATTATCTACAGAGAAAATAAGTAGGTGAAAAGTCAAGCCTCGTCTTTTTATGGCAGCATCAGAATGCTGACAGTGGGGGCAGTCCGGACCTCGGGAGGTAATTGGTTCCAGAGAGCCGGGGCAGCCACAGAGAAGGCCCTCCCCCGTGGACCCGCCAGCCGACATTGTTTAGCTGATGGGACCTGGAGGAGACCGACTCTGTGGGATCTTACCGGTCACTGGGAGCTATGTGATAGAAGACGGTCTTGAAAATAGCCTGCCCTGAGCCATGTAGGGCTTTAAAGGTAATGACCAACACCTTGAATTGCTTTTTAATGATTTTTACCCTCTGCACATGCACAGAAGGTTTTGCACATGCGCAGGTCTGCCCGTGCATGTGATGCTTGCATGCGCGCACTTTCGAACCGGTAAGGAAGGTAAGTAAATTTCACCCCTGGTTATTGTGTTCTCCTTTCGGGCAATCCCAACAAAGGACAATATCCATTTTCCAACTTTTACCAGCATTGTGTGATTGGATAGCTGGAAGGAGTATCTATGCGATTTCACTTTTTTATTACATGATAATATTTGCATATTACCGCAATGGTCAGATCTGGAGCTGTTTGCAATCCATGGAAGCAAAATAGAGAAATTGGTTGATTGTTGTCGAAAGACCCCAGCGCAAAACAAAACAAAATATAAATATGAAGGTCTGATTACTCTTAGCGGGTAATTACATGTTTCCATCAGAATACACAGACGCGTTCAAAAATGCTGAACCATTAATCATATAGCAAGAGCAATCATTCAGACCTTCCTAATTAATTCACAAGTCTAGTCCCACTCAGAAATGAGGTTGCTGCAGGAATCCCTGTGACATTGATGGCAGGTAACAAAAAAAGCATGCGTTCTGGTTTTGAGACCAAAAATAATATTTTTTACGTCCATGTCCTGTTTACCTATTGCATGGCAATGAAAGGGGACAATGAAAATGGATTCAGCACTATTGCTAAAATGGATTTTCCATGCCATTCTTACTGAGCAACAGATTAACAGAGATGAAGGGACTTTGGAGGTCTTCTAGTCCAACCCCCTGCCCAGGCAGGAATCCCTACATCCTTCAGACAAATGGTTATCCAATAGCTTCTTAAAAACTTCCAGTGTTGGAGCATTCACAACTTCTGGAGGCAAGTTGTTCCACTGATTAATTGTTCTCACTGTCAGGAAATTTCTCCTTAGTTCTACGTTGCTTCTCTCTTTGATGACTTTCCATCCGTTGCTTCTTGTCCTGCCTTCAGGTGCTTTGGAGAATAGCTAGACTCCCTCTTCTTTATGGGAGCCCCTGAGATATTGGAACACTGCTATCATGTCTCCCCTAGTCCTTCTTTTCTCTAGAGTAGACATGTTGTTTTACGGCTATGAGACTAGTTTCTTAAGACAAAGTTATGATCTCAGTTGATCAGTCAGTCATAGTCAACTCCTACTTTTTCCACCTAAGGCTGTTTCTTTTTTCCTTACATTGTTATGTTCCCATATTTGATCCTAGCCTATCTTGGACTTTTGAAAGATGGCAGTCCAGTCTCTTCTCGAAAGCTTCCAATGATGAAGCTCCCACAACTTCTGAAGGCAAGCTGTTCTATTGGTTGATTGTTTTCACTGTCAGAAAATTTCTCCTTAATTCCAGGTTGAATCTCTCCTTGATCAATTTCGATCCATTATTCCTTGTCTGGCCTTCAGGTGCTTTGGAAAATAGCTTGACCCCTTCCTCTCTGTGGCAGCCCCTCAAATATTGGAAGACGGCTATCGTGTCTCCTCTTCTCTTCACTAGACTAGCCATGCTCAGTTCCTGCAACCGTTCATCGTATGTTTTAGCCTCCAGTCCCCTCATCATCTTGGTTGCTCTTCTCTGCACTCTTTCTAGAGTCTCAACGTCTTTTTTATAGTATGGTGACCAAAATTGGATGCAATACTCTAGGTGTGGTCTTACTAAGGCTTTATAGAGAGGTATTAGTACCTCGCTTCATCTTGATTGTAATTAAGATCAATTGTGGTTGTTGCTGATGCAATTTAGGATTGCATTGGCTTTTTTGGCTACCGCTGCCTATTATTGGCTCATATTTAATTGATTGTCCACTAAGACTCCAAGCTCCCGCTCACAGTTAATGCAATTAAGCCTGGTTTCACCCAGTCTATAGATATACTTTTGATTTTTCTTGCCTAAGTGTAAGACTTTACTTTTCTCTACCTTAAATTTCATTTTGTTAGAGAGGGCCCAGTGTTCAAGTCTGTCAAGATCCATCTGGATCTTGAGCCTGTCTTCTAGGGTGTTAGCTATTCCTGCCAGCTTAGTATCATCTGCAAATTTGGTAAGTTCCCCTTCTATTCCCTCATCTAAGTCGATTATGAATGATATTGAAGAGTACTGGGCCAAGGACTTCAGCTTCACAAGATCTACCGTATTTTTCAGAATATAAGACGCACCTTTTTCCCTCCAAAAAGAGGGTGAAAATCTGGGTACGTCTTATACTCTGAATGTAGTCCCGCCCAGCTTCTGAAACGGAGGTTTCAGAGGCTGAAAAAAGCATCAGAAACGAAGTTTCTGAAAAGAAGCCCCCAAACAGAGCTTCAGAAAAAAAAGCCTCCAAACATAGGTTCAGAAAAAAGCCTCCAAACAGAGCTTCGGAGGCTTTTTTTCTGAAGCTCTGTTTCAGAAGCTTTCAGAGGCAGGAAAAAAAGTTTTTTCTGAAATGGAGTTTCAGAAGTTTCAGAGACAGAAAAAAAAAGGCGCAAAAAAAAAAAAAAGCAAGGCACAGAGCTCATAGCCAAGGAACCTGTTGCTAAAATTCTGGGAACAGCTATTCCGGGAGGCCGATCCACCTGCCAATCAGCTTTTTTCTTATTTTCCTCCCAAAAAACTAAGGTGCGTCTTATACTCCGAAAAACACGGTATCTTGTCACGTATAGGAAGATGCCAGAAAGTAATCACTTCCTATCCTCTTCCATAACTCAGCCACCTATTAAAAAATCTGGAAGACGCTACAAGTGTGACTTCAATATTGCATTCACGAACATTGTTGCAGAACACTAAAAAAATATAATAATAACCCTCTAAGTTAAGTTTTCATTGTTAGTTTCTCCTCCTGGCATTAATCTAATTTTTTTCCCCCATCATCCGCATAATCGAGAGGAACACGACCGCATCCAATGTCCGTCTACCAAATCTCATGTAAAGAGAAGGGGTGGGATCAGAGGTAAATTGAAAAAGTCCCGCGACAGCATTTGTACCTTCATGTCCTTATAAAGCCACAATTTTCCTTCTCGTAAAACGAAATAGCGGTCTTGAAATTTATTGGCAGACAGAAGCTTGGAGGGTTCTTCTTTGTATTTGAGGTAGCCGGCTTTGACGGGGCCTCTGGAAGTTTCCTCTGTTGAGATGATTTGGGAAAAAAAAGCATTTGGTTCACTAGTCCTCAATTTACGGTCAAAATTTAACCTATCTATCTATCTATCTATCTATCTATCTATCTATCATTCTATCTATCATTCTATCTATCTATTTACTTTCTATCTAATCTATCTATCTATCATCTATCTATCTATCTATCTATCTATCTATCTATCTATCTATCTATCATTCTATCTATCTACCTTTCTATCTATCTAATCTATCTATCTATCTATCTATCTATCTATCTATCTATCTATCTATCATCTATCATCTGTCTGTCTGTCGTGCCTGCTTGTCTGCCTGCCTGCCTACCTACCTACCTACCTACCTACCTACCTACCTACCTATCTGTCTGTCTGTCATGATTCCACAAAAATAAGAATGGGTCTTATATTAATTTTTGCTCCAAAAGACGCATTAGGGCTTATTTTCTGGTTAGTTTTATTTTGGGGGAAATACTGTACTAAATGCATCCATCTGGCTGACAATCTTAACTAGGGCTTATTTTGGGTGACAGCGCTTATATTTCGAGCATCCTGAAAAATCATGCTAGGACTTAATTTCCGTCTGGGTCCTATTTTCGGGGAAACAGGGTATGTATGTATGTATGTATGTATGTATGTATGTATGTATGTATGTGTCTGTCTGTCTGTCTGTCTATCTATCTATCTATCTTTGTATTTATCTATCTGTCTGTCTACCATTTTGCAGCTAGTCCTCAACCTATGACCACAATGGAACCCAATATTTAGAGCTATGTGAGAAATTTGCTGTGAGTTTTCCCGCAGTTGTTAAGTGAATCACTGCGGTTGTTCAATTAGTAACATGCTTGTTAAACGAATCTGGCTTCCCCGTTGATCACGTGATCGCAAAAAAAGGGATCACGTGACCTCGGGATGCCGCAACCATCATCAACGTGAGTCGGTTGTCAAGCATCTCAATTCTGATCGCATGACCATGGGGATGTTGCAACGGTCATAAGTGTGAAAAATGGTCATAAAAGTCACTTTTTTCAGTGCCGTGGTAACTTCGAAATGGTCACAAAGTGAAGTGTTGTAAGTCAAGGACTACTTTGACTTACACTTTTTAAGTCAAGTATACACGTATACTTTTTAAAATCAACCTGGAAGAAACAAAAGAAGAATAAACAATTGGAGTGCCCCTCTATTATTTTAGATGTTTTGGCTCTTGTTAGGAATATCTTGCTTGGGTTGAATGTGGTGTCTTTAGCTATGATTAAACATGATTCTTCTAATTTAAGACTACTGCAACAACCTAGGGCCATGATGGAGAACCTATGGCACATGTGCCACAGCTGGCACGCAGAGCTCTCTCTGAGGCCACACGAGCCGTTGCCCAGCTCAGTGTTGTGGCCCGTCAGCAGCCTGTGCAGCTAGTAGCTGATTCAGACAGCGGGGAGGCTGGTGTGGTGCTGCGCCAGCAGCCTGTGCAGCTAGCACTCGACTCGGACAATGAGGAGGCTGGAGAAGATGTGGTGCCAGAGGCGGGGATTCAGCCAGGGCCTTCAGAACCTCCAGAAGCTCCCTTAAGTGAAGAGGACGTAGAGGGGGAGCCTCTTCTTGATGCATGGGTGCACAGAGCTGCCAAAAGGCAGGAGTGGCTTCTCAGGAGGAGGTCTCCTAGAGAGGAAGGCTTGGGGCTAATTGGCCACTCCCTTAGCCTATTTAAGGAGGAACGCCGACTGAAGCAATTTGCAGGGAACAACTTCGTTCACATACCTTCGTGTCTTGTCTTGCTTATCTTATCAGCTTCCTGCAAATTGCTTCTGGGCATTCTGCCAACCACAGTAAGCTTTCAGTTATTATTCTTTGAATTCTTGGCAGCTGTTAATGCAGTTAATTAACAGCCATTGTTGTAAAAAAACTGGTTTATTTAGTAAACTAAGGATTGAACGGGCTTTGTGTGTGCTGCGTTCTTTGGGGTCTGTAGCTGGGGCAGAACACTCACCTCCACCGCGCGTGCAAGTGAGCATCTCCAGTTGATTTTTGGAATGGGGGGGGCAGGGTGCATGCAGGGGGCGGGGAGTGTGTGGGGCATTTTTGTTCCTAGGAGGCTGCATGGAGGCCTACTAGGCCCAAAACAGGGCACGGGGGGGGCCAGGGGGCCATGTGCGGGGGGGGGGGGGGGGGGGGTCATGTGTGCATGCACAGGGGCAGGGGGAAGTGTGGGGAGGTTGTGCGTGCATGCACAGGTGGGGGCAAGCATTGCATTTGGGTGCCGGCGCGCGTGCTTTTGGCACACGAGGACAAAAAGCTTAGCCATCATTGACCTAGGACATAAACATACATATATTGACCAATGTTCATTCATATGATCCAAGCAAACATTTAAAGAATGTTCTGGCTGGACTGAGTTCAAGATTGTTCAGGTCTTACCAGCAGCTTACTATTTTACCAGAACTTTTTTTAGAAAAGAAAACGGTTCTTCTTGTTACCATCGTCTTTCAAGTCAACGTTTACTCGTAATAAGACGTTTCCTTAGCAACAGTTTCAAAATTGGTTTGATTTTTCTTGACGTTTGATTTTCTATGTTGTTCTGGCCCTTTGAGTCAACTTTTACTCTTCCTAACGAGTTTCCTTAGCAACATTTTCAGATTCAGCTTATCTTTTTGGGTGGTGGTTGTCTGTTTCCCAGGTAATTTTTGTGATGGGGTGAATGAGCAACCCAAAATTATTTGTACGGCCGTGATGTCTCGTATCCTTGCTCCTGATGTAATGTCTCTACACTGAACTACCATGTTTCCCCGAAAATAAGACCCTGTCTTATATTTTTTTGAACCCTGAAATAAGCGCTTGGCCTTATTTTCGGGGAGGTCTTATTATTTTGGGGCGTGTGGAGCAAGACGGGACTCCTCTTGCCCTTATACCTGATTTCCAGCTCTGTGTTTAAATATTTTAGAGGAGGGCTTATTTTCGGGGAGGATTTTAGCGCATGCACTCAAAAGCCCGATTGGGCTTATTATCAGGGGATGTCTTATTTTCGGGGAAACAGGGTAGCTTTTTAAAGCTTCTTGCTCCATTAAACATGAAATCAGAAATTAACAGACTTAAACTCACTACCGCTAGCAATAGCCAGACAGCATTTAGTAGATTAAAATGATACATTTCTGGTATCACGGATTGCCTTGTTAGTTATGATCTTTATATTGTTTTACTGGTTGATTTTATTATGCATATATCTTCTTTAATTCAGTGGAGTTTTAATTTATTCTATTTGGTCAGGAAGCCATTTTCTTCCTTTTAGTCTCCGACTTTAAAGTAAATAAACCAATAAATTGTAATTCTTTGGACACCAGCCGCTCCACTTGGTAAGGCGATTAATGGGTCGTTTGCATAGTTCTGTGTTATCTGTGCATATATTAAGTAGGCAGTCCTATAGAGAATAAGATATGAAAAATCAACATACCTAAATTAATCTTGGGTGACGATGGGCTCCCTGAATGTTTGGAACCTTAAGCAGGGATGAGAGCAAAATTATAAACCAGGATTAAACACTTTTGCTTGAATATAATACTAAAGTTATCTTTCTTATTTACCCCAAAATTGGATTGATTGATTGATTGATTCCTTCCTTTCTCCCTTCCGTACACTCCTTCCTTCCATTCCTTCCTTCCTCTTTCCTTCCATTCCTTCCTTCCTTCCCTCCATCCCTCCCTTCCATACACCCCTTCCTTCCTCCTTCCTTACTCCCTTCCCCCTTCCTTACTCCTTCCCTCCCTCTCCCTCCCTCCTCCATCTTTCCTTCCCTTCCTTCCTTCCACCCTTCGCTTTCCCTCCCTCCCTCCCCCTCCTCCCTCCCTCCCTCCCTCCCTCCCTCCTTCCTTCCTTCCTCCCTCCCTCCCATACACCCCTCCCTTCCTTCAGTTCCTTCCTTCCACCTCCCCCCTCCCTCCCCTCTCTTCCATTCCTTCCTTCCTCCCTTCCTCCCTCCCTCTCTCCTTCCTTCCATTCCTTCCTCCTTCCTTCCCTTCCTTCTCTTCCCTTCCTTCCTTTCTCCCTCCCCCCTCCTCCTTCCCCCTCTCCCTTCTGTCCTTCCTTCCTTCCTCATGCTTAGATCCTTTCCAACGTACAAACACATGTTCATACAGTCCATCTAATTGCACACATTTAAATTACTCCCCTGGAGAGAAAAAGTATAACATCAGGTGCAAACAACCAGATCCATGCACGAAGGTCTAATTAAACTGATTTATATTCATGCCTACAAACAGAAATCTTCTTAACTGATATTTAGCACCTGCTTGGAGGTAGATAAGGAGCAATGGAATCCAAGGGAGGTTGAACTTAGCTCGCTTGTCTCTACGTATGGATTCTAGGCTGGACCCCCTCTTGACTCCACCCCGGGTTCTCCTTCTCTTTACAATATTCAACCCATCATTCTGTACATCGAGGAAAAGACAGACAAATCCTAGAGAGTCTAACCAGGATCCTTGCTGGTAAGATGTGCTGCTACGGGGATGGCTCAGGATATGGTTCTTTGTTTTGATTCAGGTAGATCCAAAAAGGGCTTTTTATTAAGAGGTTGGACATAATTCCAGAGCCATGCTTTCCTTTGCCATGTTTTTCGGCATACGCAAATGAGAACATTAACAAGATTCAAACAGAATGCTAAAGCATACGTTAGCTGTTAGGATATGGTTTGAGCCTAACTATGTTGTACAGGCAATATAAGTATACTGTAACTTTAAGCTGTAACTGTATTATGTGGCTTTAATGCTGAGTCAGGCTGTAATAACATAATTACTGGTTGTGAGAATATTTAAGCAAAGCTTCTGTAACGTGTTCAGTTGCTGCTATGATCTGCTGTTGAGAGGAAGCTGCAATGCTATGCTGCCATTGTGTATGAAGCTGTGATGATAAGCTACCATTGAGAGGAGGTGCTATCTGTAATCATTGTTTGATGGATCTGCAACCATCGTGAACCAGAGTGAGTTTGTTATTCTAACCAACTACTCTTTGTTGAGTAAGAAGATTCTGTAACTACTGGACTGATTTACTGGCAAAGACTTGGAATTTGTTTAAAGACTATGAGACTGTTTTTCTACTATAAAGTAAGCTTTTGATAAACCAGTTTGCATATCTCTTATTCATTGCTCTCAGCAACGTTTCTCTGTGCAATCCACTCTGCTGGTTGGTAACACAACAACAATAACCTTAACATTAGCGCTACTTTAACGAACCTTTGCTAGCTCAACTGGAGGAAAATGCAAACACCTGCTCCCACTTCCGCTACATATAATTATTATTCGCGGGATTCATGCTAAAATGAGGCGTGATAGCCTTGTTGCTGGCTTAGTGCAATGCACAAATCCCATCATCGTGGCTTGCCAACCCAATATTTTGCTCTCCAACCCCCTTGAGAATGTCAACTCTGGTTTCTTTAAAAACAAGCCAGGTTTTTGAAATGACAATGAGTTATCCTGACTTGTATGGTTTAAAGGTGGAATAAGCATCATTGCAATCAGCGGAATAAAGAAACATCCGTG
Organism: Pantherophis guttatus; assembly: GCF_029531705.1. Next base: position 676,661 of record NW_026844029.1, on the reverse strand, counting down.
GGGCTGATTGAATTCTCCTCACCACCTAATGGTAAAAGTAAAGGTTTCCCTTGCACATACGTGCTAGTCGTTCCCGACTCTAGAGGGGGCGGTGCTCATCTCCGTTTCAAAGCTGAAGAGCCAGCACTGTCCGAAGACGTCTCCGTGGTCATGTGGCCGGCATGACTCAACGCCAAAGGCGCACGGAACGCTGTTCCCTTCCCGCCAAAGGTGGTCCCTATTTTTCCACTTGCATTTTTTACGTGCTTTCGAACTGCTAGGTTGGCAGAAGCTGGGACAAGTAACGGGAGTTCACCCTGTTACGCGGCACTAGGGATTCGAACCGCTGAACTGCCGACCTTTCGATCGACAAGCTCAGCGTCTTAGCCACTGAGCCAGCACGTCCACCTACTTTAAAACAAAAAATGAAAAAAAAAAGCCACACCATTTCCTTTCAATAGTCCACTGAAGCTAAACGCTCCTGAAAAGACGCCAGCTTGTCTTTGTAAGAAATTGAGAACGAAATCACGATTTGATTTGCTTTCCTTATTGCCTTTTTAGAGCCTTGCATTAGGCTGTATCAGTGACAATGGATAGACCAATAACGCTAAAATCAGAAAGCCCACTGGGTTTCATTCAGGAGCCACTTATTAAGGCAAAGAGAACAGAATTGTCAACGGCCCTGAAATCTATCAAAGAATAAAGCTGCACAAAACAGGTTTACAAGATCCTGTTTGCTGAGGGACTTTGCTAAGCAGATGATAAAAAGAAGAGCGAGTGGAAACTACCTGTAGTTTAAAAGTACAAAACGTTGCCAATAGAATACAGGTATTCCTTGACTTCCGACAGTTTATTTTATTTATTTATTTATTTATTTTATTCACATTTATATGCCGCCCCTCTCCCGAAGGACTTGGGGCGGCTCACAACAATAAAACGACAACAATAAAATGAAATAGAAAAATAATTCAATTAAAAACCCAACGGTTAAAACTGAATTCCCAACAGATCAGGAGATTTGTTGATAACGGTCGCCACGGAAGGAGCGGAGGTTTCATTTAGGGACCGTTCAAAGTTTCAGAGACTTAGGACATTTTTCACACTTATGACTGTTGAAGCCAGCAGTGGGTCCCACATTTTGTTACATAGGGATTCATCTAACAAACGCAACCAAAAAAAAATCATAAAATGGTGCAAAACTCACTGGACAGTTGTCTCCCTTAGCAATCTCACTTGGAAATTGGGGGGGCTCAAGGACTACTTGTATGGAAGGTTGGCCTTGAGAAGAGAAAAAGGAAGTGACAGCCTTCTTCGAGAAACATTTGCAAAATTTCTACCATCTTATAGTGCAAGGATTGTGGCCTGTCCAGCGGCCGAATCAGAGGAGGAGGAGAAGGTGTGGGAGTCAAGGTCAACATCGAGGCAACCTGAGAGCTCTGAGGCGAAAGAGAAAATGGAGCTGGCAGAGAGCGCGAGACAGAGGCGGAGCCTGGGTTGTCCGTCAGCCCTCAGATGGAAAGTCAACAGCCCCCAGGTCTGGAGGTGGCTGATGAGGAAGAGGAGGAACAGCTGGGTCCAGTGCCTGATGCACAGATGCACAGAAGGCAAAGGAGAGAAGAGCAATGGAAATCTATGGCTGGTCCTTGGAACAGATAAACCACCGCTGCTAGGGAAGCCCCATCCTAGCTCTGGGGATAAAAGGCAGTGGGAAGGCCCGGATGAGGGCTCTGCGTCAGAGGCAGAGATGGGGTCAGGGCCATTGGGGAGTGATGTGCAGACTTCGGAGCCTCCAGAGGCTGACAGTAGAGAGGCAGAGGAACAGGAGGAGCCTGTTCCTAGTGCACGTATGAGAAGAGCTGTCAGAAGGCAGGAGCAGCTAAAGCAGAGAGGATGACTCAGGAGTAAGACCAAGAGATGATTGGTCCCTCCCATAAGGCTTAAAAGACCAGCAATGGCTCTTGGCCTCTTTGCCGGAAAACAATGTTGAGAGAATTGCTTCTTGTTTCACTGTATTCATTTCTTGTCGGCGTCTTCTGCTTCTGAACTTTTGCCAAGAAAAGCCTTTGGCAGTTTGCCTAATTATCCCAAGGTCGGTGATAAACTGAGGAATGGTGTTTTGAAGAATTTGCTTTAATTTAGTTTGGACTACCCTGAGAATGAGTTAATTCTCAGCTGTTCTAATAAAATCTGTTTGTTTTGGAACTGTTTGTATTTAATACTAACTATTTGGGCCTGCACATGCGCAGAAGAGGCGCATGTGCTGGAGCGCACCCGAACTGGTAGCGAAGTGGATTTCACCGCTGGTCATAAGGATGAAAAACAGTCATGAGTCACTGTTTTCAGTGCCACTGTAACGTCGAACAGTCACTAAATGAATTGTTGTAAGTCGAGGACTACCTGTAAGAGGGAATGCATTTCAGTATTTACCTTCACCCGTAAGTCCTACGGTTGGAAATTTCTTTATTATAAGAGAGGCATTGCTGGGGTTGGCCAAGGAACTCCAGTGAAGGATCTGTTCTAGGATGTTCTCGGTGCAATGCAAGGGACGTTCTAGAAGAGAAGAAAAGAATTAAAATGTGGTTGGTTGTGATCTGGAGATCAGTTGCTCATTCTGGATGTTTCCAGGTGTCCTATAGCAGGAATGTCAAACCAGGGGTGAAATCTACTTACCTTCCTTATTGGTTTGGAAGTGCACACGCTGCGTGCGCACGCTCACTTCACTCGTGTGAGCGCATCATATGTGTTAGGAAATGGTTATTGCCTAATTGGTTGGCCAGGAAATATATAAGCCAACATTGTATGCTTGTATTATGTGAATGTATTATGTAGCTTTAAGAACTGTGCTGAGTCATTCTGCATCCTGATTGGCTGAGCTCTGTAGCCAATGTATTTAAGGAGAGCTAAATTATGGTTAGTGTGGACACTACACCATTTTTACCTGCTGCTACGCTGTAACTCTTTTTGATCTCTCTATGGTCAATTGTTTGATCATGATTATTTATTTACTGCTTTCTGATATTTATTGAATTGTTTTTATATTGTTCCTGATTGTTCCTTGTATTTTTCTACAAACTGGTAAGATTTTATATCCCTGGATTGATCTTATATTGCACTTTATATGGCTAAGACTTGGATTGTTAAAAGACTATGAATTTGCTTTTCCCTAAAAGTAAAATACTATAAACCCAGTTTGTCTGTATGTTATTCACAATTACTCTCAAAACCGTTTCCGTGCGTAAAACTCTAACGGTACTCTGCTTTATAAACCACAACTTCGGGTGTAACTCAACAATATCCTTAACAACATGTGCGCGCAGACCCTCTGTGCATGCGCAAAACCTTCTGCACATGTGCAGAGGGTAAAAAACACATTACTGTCTGGTTAAAACCAGGAAGTAATGACACCTGGGTGGGTGGGCGGAGCTCGCGCCGGTTCTCCGAACCACCTGCCACAATCACTACCGGATCGCCCAATCCGGTCTGAACCGGGAGCATTTATGTTGAACATAAATCATCGGTTGACAAACATTCATTATTTTATCAGCTGCACGCACATTATTTGCAAACTACGCCTCTTATAGAAATTGCTAGCAAAATTTTTATAAACCAGAGGTCCCACCAATATCAAATCCACCACATAAGACCAGATAATTTCATTTTCTACCTCTGCTGCTTAATGTGCAAATGTTTCAGCTCCTTGTTAATATTTTAGTTCCAACCACTTCAGACCTCTCGCTCTCAAACTTATATATCCCATTATTTTGCTCCCATGGTCATGCTATGTCGCTAGTAAACAGTAACGGAATTCTTTGTTCCACTCTAATAATAAATATTAGAAGGAAATTGCATTCTGGAAAATGTAGGCTATGCTTGCGTTCTCAGAGTTTCGTTTCATCTCGTAAACAATTATTAAATTGAGGTGAGGGTTGTAAGGAGAAAGACTGAATTCCCTGGAAAGCGGGGAAGATTGCTTCACAAGGAAAGGCACCGCTTCAAAACGGGAGCTTGGTAAATTAAGCGCAGCTACTTGCGACGGTAAATGCACACCCACAATTCTCCCAACAGAAAATGCCATGTTTGACAGAAGGTTTCCACAGAGTACTGCAATTAATGGTAAATGGAAGAAGAATGGAGGGAAGGAGAGAGGGAGGGAGGGAGGGAGGGAGGGGTGTATGGAAGGGAGAGAGGGAGGGGTGGAGGGAAGGAAGGAATGGAAGAGAAGGAAGAGAAGGAAGGAGGAAGAAAGGAATAGAAGGAAAGGAAAGGAGGAAAAAAAGGAAGGAGGGAGGGAGGGAGTGTATGGAAGGGAGGGAGGAAAGGAAGAGAAAAGAAGGAAGGGATGGAGGGAGGGAGGGAGGGAGGGAGGGAAGGAATGGAAGAAGGAACAGAAGGAAGGGAAGGAAAGGAAAGGAAAGGAAAGGAAAGGAAGGAAGGAAGGAAGGAACGGAAGGGAGGGAAGAACGGAAGAGAAGAGAAGGGAGGGGGGAGAGAGGGAGGAAATAAAGAACAAAGGAAGGAAGGAAAGGAAGGAATGGATGAGAAGGAAGGGGGAAGGAGAGAGAGAGGGAGGAAGGGAAAGAAGGAAGGAATGAAGGGAGGGAGGGAGAGAGGGAGGAAATCAAGAACAAAGGAAGTATGGAAGGAAAGAATGGAAGTGAGAGAGGGAGGGAGGGGTATATGGAAGTGAGAGAGGGAGGGATGGAGGGAAGGAATGGAAGAAGGAACAGAATGAAGGGAAGGAAGGGAAGGAAAGGAAAGGAAAGGAAAGGAAGGAAGGAAGGAAGGAAGGAAGGAAGGAAGGAAGGAAGGAAGGAACGGGAGGGAGGGAAGAACGGAAGAGAAGAGAAGGGAGGGGGGAGAGAGGGAGGAAATAAAGAACAAAGGAAGGAAGGAAAGGAAGGAATGGATGAGAAGGAAGGGGGAAGGAGAGAGAGAGGGAGGAAGGAAAGAAGGAAGGAATGAAGGGAGGGAGGGAGGGAGGGAGGGAGGAAATCAAGAACAAAGGAAGTATGGAAGGAAAGAATGGAAGGGAGAGAGGGAGGGAGGGGTATATGGAAGTGAGAGAGGGAGGGATGGAGGGAAGGAATGGAAGAAGGAAGGAAGGAAGGAAGGAAGGAAGGAAGGAAGGAAGGAAGGAAGGAAGGAGGGAGGGAGGGCACGGGAGGGAGGGAAGAACGGGAGAGAAGAGAAGGGAAGGAGGGAGAGAGAGAGGAAATAAAGAACAAAGGAAGGAAGGAAAGGAAGGAATGGATGAGAAGGAAGGGGGAGGGAGAGAGGGAGGGAGGAAGGAAAGAAGGAAGGAATGGAAGCGAAGGGAGGGAGGGAGGAAGGAATGGAAGAAAAGGAAGGAAGGGAGGGTTGGTGGGAGGGGACAATAGTAGAGGGGATGGGTGAGGGAATAAATTAGAGGTGGCGGGAGGGGAGAATAAATTAGAGTGGAGGGGAGGAGAGAAGAGTTTGGTCAAGGTAGTCCCTCTTCTGTCACCTCTCCAAACCGAACTTCTTCAGAATCACCTTACATCGAGTGTTTCCATGGAATAGCGCTAAGGCTCCTGCTATTTGTTTTGTTTCGTTTTTTTCTGCGAAGAAAACAGCAAGGAATCATTAAGCATAAAAAAAATATTCCAAGCCAATACCGACAATGACTAACCTAGTTCTCCATTTTCAATCACTTCAAAGGTGGCCCACGTGTCATCCTTGTGAGGGGTGAGGTTTTTGATGCCCAGTACGTCGTGAGTCAATTCTTCCGCCTCCATTGTTGGTGAGATCTACTTTGAAGATCAGACAAGACTTTAGAAATTATTCAAAACTCTCACAAATTTTATGCTCTCACAAATAAAGGGGGGTGGGGAGAGAAAAAATACGTCCTTTGCACATGTCCACCAGATATGATAGTATGTGCCCATTGTCTGGTTACCTGAGTATGGGACTTGTTCTGCAAAATGTAATAATAATTAAATAGATATAAATTTTAAAATTAGCAACTTATGCCAGTTTTTTTTTTTTTTAAAGAATGGCTATTTGAACTGCTTTAAAGCAACAGATGAAATATACATTTTTTTAAAAAAAAGAAAAAGTCATACAAACCCTTATTATAATACTGGAATCGGGTTCCTTCCTTTCCACATAGACATCAATTAGCAAGTCTCCAGCCTGAGAAATCTAAAGTAAAAGATATTTTATTAAAAAAAATTAAATATGGCAATGAATCAACATTGGGGCGCCCCACTTTTTCCTTATCCTAGTCTATTAAGACTTCCTGAAACAATTGAATCTTGAGTGCTGCAGATGTAAGACAATTTTGTCATATGCCGAAAATGAATGAGGGTAAATACATGGTCCACAAAAGAATGACAAAAAAAAAAATATCCTTGTAGCAAAGACAAACTTTCCTTAAATGCCCCGGCTACTTAAAAGATTTATTTATTCAATTTAAATGTACCAAATGAGCAGTAAGAGATACAGATTAACCGAGTTGGAAGGGACCTTGTAGGTCATCTAGTCCAACCCCCCGTCCAAGCAGGAGACCTTACGCCATTTCTGACAGACGGCAGTCCAGTTGTCAGCATTCTGATGCTGCCATAAAAAGGAGGAGACGAGGCTTGACTTTTCACCTACTTATTTTCTCTGTAGATAATATCCCCTAGGAGATGGGATGGGAGGGGGGACATTCCTGTGGGGTGAGGTCAGAAGCTGGGGAGACTGACTTGGAAGATGGCCAATGAGAAGATGAGAATTGGGGAACGGAAAGGGAAGGGATTGGGGGTCAGAGGGTTAGTATCGGCTACGACGAAGTCGGGGCCAGATCTGTCGTACTCAATAAATGGAATATTTCAGCAAAGATTAATTGTTTGGGAGTGCAATTTATTTGAGATGACATCGAAACCTGACACCAGTCTCTTCTTGAAAGCTTCCAGTGATGAAGCTCCCACAACTTCTGAATGACAGAATAATAACAGATGAACAGAGTTAGAAGGGACCTTGACATCCTGGAGCCCTGTTACCTTCCCACCAAAGTGGTACCTATTTATCTACTTGCATCCCAGGGAGGTGCAGGAGGCCGAGTGCTGCCTGTCACACCCCCTGGCCACGCCCACCATGGCCACGCCCACCCAGCCGGTCATTAGGGCAGAGAACCGGTTGTTAAATGATTTGAATCCCACCACTGGATTTATTTTGGAAATCTTTCAGGCTGCAGGCAAACAGGGAGGGAGGTTGAATTAGCAAGGTCATTTCAATACACGTTGGTCAAGATTTTATTGCCTTGTCTTCCTCCCGTCGCTCGTCCCCCATTCCCCCAAAATGCGGGTCACTGCGAACTTGCTAAGTTTCAGAAAACCAGGGAAAGGTCCTTTTCAAAGTTTATTTATTCGCCGCATAAATGAAGGCATTGTCTTTACATACTTGCGTGTCTTTCCATTTGGTGATGAAGCTGTTCTCAATGTCCATTTGCTTCACACGATCTTGCTGAATCTGTATAAAAAAACAATAACAAGTTTTATGAAATGAGTTGCCCAGGACTCTTTTAGAGCAAAGAAATTCTATTTTTGCATCCAGTGTACGCAGACCGGGCTAATAAAGGGAGATGTCCATCTCTCAAAATAATTTTTCAGAGCAAACGCAATGCAATTCTTCTGTAAAACAAATATATTTCATCCCTGTTATTACTGACTTTTTTTTTTGTTTAATCAAATCAGTTGGTCTATTCCATCCAATAGCGTTGCACATGTTATTTCTTTCATTAATTTTTTTTTTAAAAAAAACCCTAATATTTACCAAAAACTGTAACCAGACAGAGACTGTTCTATCTTAGGCAGCTTTCCGACAACCCCTTGTATCAAAGATGTAAGATGAAAAAAAAAAAAAAATGACGAGATCACAAGTTGCCTATTTGAAAATAAGGTGCAATTCTTGGGTTAGAACCTCAACATTTCTTCCAATTAACACCCTTCATCGGAACTGTTATATTCTACTTGGATTACATGTTTTTCAGTCTAGACTGCAAGTGTGTTAATCTTTACTCCCTCGTTTGAAAAGTCTGTTTCTCTGGGAGTGGGGGAATGAAAATTGTTTCTTTCTGGGTACTCCTAGAGCTAAATTCCTATCTGCAAAAAATATTTGTTTGGAACTATAGACTGAAGGTAAAGATTCCCTGTGCACATATGTGTTAGTTGTCCAGATGGGACGCGGTGGCTCAGTGGCTAAGACCCTGAGCTTGTCGATTGAAAGGTTGCAGTTCAGTGGTTCGAATCCCTAGTGCCGTGTAACGGGGTGAGCTCCCGTTACTTGTCCCAGCTTTGTTGTGACTCCAACCCCCGAGCCCGTATTATCAGAGGAAGAAGACTTTGAAAGTGAAGGAGAGGAGTTGGCAAGGCCTCCCTCTCCAGGACAGCCAGACCACATCAATGTGAAATGTATCAGTCCGAAATAGATCTATATTAGTCTCCCAATAGGCAGCAAAATGCTTGCTTGCTGTCTGAAGAAGCCTAGGATAGTGGATGTGATTTCACTGAGCTATGGCTGCAATTTGAAAAACTTGGTTTACGTAGGAAAATACCCAGTTCAAGAAAAATACATACATACAGTACATACATACATACATACATACATACATACATACATGTTTTCTGAGGTTTTCGCGGGTATTTGTAAGTAGGTCTTTGGTTATTCAGGTTTTCTCCCGCGTAAAATTGGAAGTATCTTGGCGACGTTTCGACAAATGTGACTTCGTCGAAACATCGCCAAGGTACTTCCAATTTTACGCGGAAGAAAACCCGAATAACCAAAGACCTACATAAACATATATACATATACATATACATATACATATACATATACATATACATATAGAAGTCTCATTCGTCATCTTCAGGCTGGTGTTTTCGGCTTCGTGCTTCTAGGAGCAATGTTTTTTGCTCCTAGAAGCACGAAGCCGAAAACACCAGCTCCTAGAAGCACGAAGCTCCTTTCACATTGCTCCTAGAAGCACGAAGCCGAAAACACCAGCCTGAAGATGACGAATGACATCATCAGGATCGTTGCAGAAGACCCCTTGCATAAGCCTGACGATGGCAGATGAGATTCTGCCGAAACATTGCCAACGTGCTCTCAATCTTACATGGGAGAAGACCCGAATACACCAAGACTTGCATACCTGTACCCATGAAAATCTACGAACACACACACACACACACACATATATTCGCAGGTTTTATGAGTCTCCATACATAGATATCCTCCCTTATTGTCCGCTATTTTTTTAAAAAAAACATTCATAAAACATGGGTGAGCTAAAATAAACCATTAATAACAGATCACAGACAATTTCCTAACGCACAACTGCAACTTTGTAATATGAACCAGTCAAATCAATGATATTTAATCCTGCCTGCGTAAGTCAAACAAGCTTAGATCTAAGTTGAGACCCCTTTAAAAGAGGCTCGCTAAAATCAATGCGATCTGTTGCTACTTGAATGGATCAAAGACGGCGAGCTTTTTAAAAGGGGGGGAAAAATTAAAAAGGACCTTCATCCCGCTGAAATGCAGGCTTTAGCTTTTAATTAGAAGTTTCAGCCAACTTACTGTGAAATGTCACCACCTCGGCTGCTAAACACGGAAAGGAAGCCTCTCCAGCCTGTTTGTTAATTATCTCCATTCTCCGACAATTTTAATCACTGATAAGTAATAGGGGAAACTTGAAGACCTTGTAAGCATAACATTTCTAGAATAAGAAATGACTGACATTTATCAAGGCCTGATCCGGCCATGGGGTGCTTAGATCTGGCCTGCGGGGCTGGCGAAAATGGAGCTCAGTGGGGGTGCATGCAGCTCCCCCAGGCTCCGTTTTTGCTGGGAAAAGGTGCAGGAGACTGTCCAGGCTGAAAATCAGGTGCGGGAGGGAGGGAGGCATTACAGGGCCCCCTCGGGCTCAGTTTTCACTGGTAGAGGGCTCTGAAAACAAGCTAGAAACAAAACGAAAGGAGAAATGTTTCCCCTTTTGCATTTGAGAGTGCAAGAAGGGACAGGAAAGGAGAAAGGGAAAGAGGAAAGACCAACAAAAAGAAAGAAAGAGGGGAAGGAAGAAGAAAGGAGAATGAAGAGGTAAGGAAAAAAGAAGAAAAGGAAGGAAGGGAAGGGAAAGGAAAGGAAAGGAAAGGAAAGGAAAGGAAAGGAAAGGAAAGGAAAGGAAAGGAAAGGGTAGAGTAGAATAGAATAGAATAGAATAGAATAGAATAGAATAGAATAGAATAGAATAGAATAGAATAGAATAGAATAGAATAGAATAGAATAGAACAGAACAGAATTCTTTATTGGCCAAGTGTGATTGGACACACAAGGAATTTGTCTTGGTGCATACACTCTTGGTGTACATAGAAGGAAGGAAGGAAGGAAGGAAGGAAGGAAGGAAGGAAGGAAGGAAGGAAGGAAGGAAGGAAGGAAGAGAAAGGAAAGGAAAGGAAAGGAAAGGAAAGGAAAGGAAAGGAAAGGAAAGGATAGGATAGGATAGGATAGGATAGGATAGGATAGGATAGAATAGAATAGAATAGAATAGAATAGAATAGAATAGAATAGAATAGAATAGAATAGAATATAGAATTCTTTATTGACCAAGGGTGATTGGACACACAAAGATGCTCACAAAGTGAGCATATGCTCTAGGTGTACATAGAAGGAAGGAAGGAAGGAAGGAGATTATAATGAGAGTGAGGGAGGATTTCAGGGAAGTCCTGCCTTAGCACTTGGCCATCACAGGTACCCCCAACACAAGACCCATGTCACGCCCACCATGGCCATGCCCCCCCAGCCACGCCCACCACACACCTTGCCCTCCGAGGTCAAACACAACCCCGATGTGGCCCTCAATGAAATCGAGTTTGACCTCCTGTCAAACTCCTGTCAGAGCTGAAGAAGCTTCTTAGATGAGAAGTGAAACGTCTTCAAAAGAAAAAACAGGGAAGTCCAGTTGCCTCTTGGAAAAAGTTGTCCTTTGGGACAACCATGACTTGGATGACTGAGAATCTCTACAGACTTTGAGCTATGCTCGTTTATATTTTGTCTTTAACACACCAATGTCTACACTGCCGCCTTTGTGTGACCTGCTCAAGTAGGTAGTAAAATCCAGTTATTTTACTAGCCATTTTACATTTACAACTAGATATTTCAGTATTGACTTTTCCGGACGGTTTTATGGCTGCTTTTGAGGTTTCCATTATTGGAATGGAATGTTTTCTCGCAGTTACGCGTCAATCTGGCACATTTGCAAATCAAGAGGGAATTAGCAAATTTTACGAGCAATAAACAGGCCATCCAATATTGCAGCAACGAAACAAAACGGGGAGCAGTAGAAACCAAGACGATTGATTTGAAAGAGTGACAGGCAGTCCTCAAACTTACAAATGTTCATTCAGGGACCATTCAATGTTACAACAGCCCAGGAAAAAGTGACATGACCGTTTTTCACACTTACGACCCCCCCCCCCGGATTGGTCACGTGATCGAAATTCTGAAGCTTGGTAACTGACTCATGTTTATGACCGTCGCAGTGTCCGAGGTCATGTGATCCCCTTTTGTGACCTTCTCATGAGCAAAGTCCATGGGGAAGCGAGATTCACTTAACAACGGTGGCAAAAAAAATGTCTTAAAAAGGGAGCAAAGTGCACTTAACATATTGCAAAATCTCCATTCCCACCCCACTCTGGGGCCAGCCAGAGGTGGCATTTGCCAATTTTCCGAACTGCTCAAAATTTCCGCTACTGGTTTTCCAGAACCTGTCAGAACCTGCTGGATTTCACGCCTGTTATAAAGCCTTGGTAAGGCCACATTTGGAACACTGCATCCAGTTTTGGTCGCCACGATGTAAAAAAGACATGGAGACTCTAGAAAGAGTGCAGAGAAGAGCAACAAAGATGATTAGGGGACTGGAGGTTAAAACATATGAAGAACGGTTACAGGAACTGGGTATGTCTAGTTTGATGAAAAGAAGGACTAGGTGTTGTGGCTCCGTTGCCTGAGCCTGGGCTATCGACAGATGCAGACTCTGAGAGTGAGGAAGAGGAGTTGGCAAGGCCTCCCTCTCCAGGACCCTCCTTTCTGGCAATGCCTCCGGAGGACACCGAAGGCCAAGAGATAGGCTCAGAGCCAAGCATGTCCCCTCAGCCACAGGTGGACAGCGACGAAGGAGATAAGTGTTGGCTGGACCCTTGCCAGAGGCGCAGGGAGAAGCATGCGCAGCAGAGGGGAAGGCGTGCCAGAGATTAGCTGAGTCACTGGACCAAACCCCACAGGGTATAAATGTGGGTGTGGTGGCCGGTTCAGTTTGTGACGAGCAAAAACTAGAAATAATCCATGATCTCTGTGTTACTGGACTTTGCCTGCTTTATCGGACTGCATTTGGATTAATCCTTGTATTGTTGAAAACTCTGCCTGTTTTATCGGAATGCTGGCAGTCTAATCTTTGTTTTGTGTGAGTAAAGTCTGAATTGGCAGCTAGCCACTGGATTGCTGCCAGCTTTATTTTCAAAGAATTTTGTCGTGTGGCTTATTAACTCCGGGCCGTCTGTGGGGGTGCGTGAGTGGAACGGGGACAGAACACTAGGAGAGACATGATAGCAGTGTTCCAATATCTCAGGGGCTGCCCCAAAGAAGAAGGAGTCAAGCTATTCTCCAAAGCTCTTAAAGGCAGGACAAGAAGCAACGGGTGGAAACTAATCAAGGAGAGAAGCAACCTAGAACTAAGGAGGAATTTCCTGACAGTGAGAACAATGAATCAGTCGAACTACTTGCCTCCAGAAATTGTGGATGCTCCAACACTGGAAGTTTTTAAGAAGAGGCTGGATAACCATTGATCTGAAGTGGTGTAGTGTTTCCTGCCTAAGAAGGGGGCTGGACTAGAAGACCTCCAAGGTCCCTTCCAACTCTGTTATTCTATTCTAGTGTGGGCTAGTGATGAAGGTGCTGGACCAAAAACCTGGTTCTAGTCCCAGAAAGTTTAGCCCTCGTCCCCAAAGCAATGCTGGTGTCGACCACAGTTTCTGAATCTCACCAACTTGAACATATGCGGACTTCAACTCAAGTCTGAGTTCCTCACTCAGCTTTCTGGGGAATTCTGGAAGTTGAAGTCCATATGTCTTTAAGCCACTATGGTTGAGAAACCATAGATACAGACAGAATGAGCTGGACAGAGATAGGTCAGATTCATTACCCTGCCCAATATAAGGGAAAATAGAGTTTTTGAGCAGTCTATACGTTTTGGAGCATGCAACATAGTTTTTCTGCAAGGGGCTGGACTAGAAGACCTCCAAGATCCCTTCCAATTTTGTTATTCTGAAACGATTGAAAAAAAAAAGAACAGAATTGATTTTTGTTTCTATTTAGTAATCGCTTTTTTTTTTTTTTAATTTGATTTATATGCCGCCCTTCTCCGGAGACTCAGGGCGGCTTACAGTGCGTTAAGCAAAAGCTTTTGGCTTTTGCGTTTGAGGTGGGGGGGGAATGAAACTATTTTATTTTGCTGATTTGTTAAGTTTGTTGTCATAGAAATGGCTTATTCTACTGTGCCAAAAGGAACTGGAAGTCAATGCTTTTCTTTTTCTTTTCCCTTTTCTCCTACACTTTTTCCTCTTCCCTTTCTCCTCCCCTATTTTTTCACATTCTTTTTTTTTTTTTGGATAAACTAATACGGATACTTGAAAAAAAAGAACTTGCAAACAATGGCAGCAATATACTGGCCCCCTAATCATGCAAATTTCTCTAGCCCTCCTGCCTTCCCTTCCTTTATACGCCCCCTCCACTTCAATTAAAATTCAATTTTATATCTTACATTCGTTCCGCCGTTTTTTTTTTTTTTGCATCTGATAAAGTGAGCTGCAATTCAAGATGAAAAAAAAAACATTTTATAAAAGGTGCTAGCGGCCTTCTTTTGATCTTTCTAAAAAGTAAAGCAGAACATCCGCAGAGAAATGTTTTCAAATGCTAAACCTTCATCTTTGCTTCTGTGGTGGTTATAAATTAAACATTACTTTAAAAGAAAGAATCAGTGTAAGTAAAAACAAGTATTTGAAATTTCCTAATGCAAGTATTTGTAAAGCTACAATTTGGCAGGTGTGTGTGTGTGTCTCTCTCTCTGTCTGTCTGTCTGTCTGTCTATCTATCTCCATCCATCTCTATCTATCTATCTATCTATCTATCTATCTATCTATCTATCTATCT
>NW_026844029.1:582483-662283 GCF_029531705.1 Pantherophis guttatus | reverse complement strand
TCTATCTATCTATCTATCTATCTATCTATCTATCTATCTATCTCCATGTCTGTCTGTCTGTCTATCTATCTATCTATATCCATCTCTATCTATCTATCTATCTATCTATCTATCTATCTATCTATCTATGTCCATCCATCCATCCATCTCCATCCATCCATCCATCTCCATCCATCCATATCTATCCATCCATCTCTCTCTCTCTCTCTCTCTCTCTCTCCATCCACCCACCTACCCACCCACTCACCCACCTACCTACTTACCTTTCATCTACCTATATTACATTTCCAATTAGTGTAATAACTATAATGTAATGTGATGTGATGTCATGTAATATAATGAAATTAAATGTGATGTGATGTAATGTAATGTAATGAAAGATAATGAAGGGAGGGAGGGAGGGAAGGAAGGAAGGAGATGGGAGGGAGGGAGGGAGGGAGGGAGGGAGGGAAGGAAGGAAGGAAGGAGATGGGAGGGAGGGAGGGAGGGAGGGAGGAAGGAGGTGAGAGAGGGAACGGGGAAGGAAGGAAGGAAGGAAGGAAGGAAGGAAGGAAGGACGAAAGGAAGGAAGGAAGGACGAAAGGAAGGAAGGAAGGAAGCAAGGAAGCAGACAGCATTTTGTAAGCACCCCTATTGTGCTCACGGAAAACTCCACATGCTTCTGACTTTGTAAATAAGCCATTTCTGTGGGAAATGACATAACAACATTATCAAACGAAAAACACAGCGTTAGCTTCACCCAGCGCTCCTAAGGGTTTTCCAATATTCCACATCTTTAATGAAAATCATGGGAGTCAACAGCTGAAGGCAGCCAATTCAACAGAACCCTGGGTTATGTTTGGAACAATTCAGATTATAAAGAAAATATCACACCAAGCTTCATTTAAATAACAACAACAACAACAACAACAACAACAACAACAACAACAACAACAACCTTCCCAAGCAAAGAGACGAAGCAGAATTGACGCTTTCATCCCCTTTGCCTGAATTTTACCTCGAGGGAGATTGGACCGATATGCCAAGTACTCACATCAAAAAGCTGCACGTAATTTACAATTAAGTCCTCCACCACATCAACCTCTTCGCTCATTTGTCCTTTGGTTTGAAACAAGCAGGAGGAGAAAGCCATCGCCAGATTGTGGGGCTCCATCAGGTTGATCTCTGAACATTTCTGAACCCTGTAGATGAAGTTCATTAATCCATTAAATATATATAGTGTGAAGTTTCCGAAAGATGCCCTAATTAATTCATGAGCCATGAGCCGAACTTCAAAAGAAATACAGTCATTTATTAGGAGCACCATTTCGGCAATATTCGGATGCAGTTAGAACTAATCCCACGTAGATTTACGTTCCCCTATGACCCTGTCTCTCCCCTCCTCTCTGGCCATGTCATAAATCACACTCTCCAATTAACCACTTTGGCTGGCTGTGAAATCCAACACCCTCCTTCTGATTGCGGTCAGGAAGAATGTATGGAATGCACTTCAGTTAGGGAAATCAATCAGCTCTATCAGTTCTCCCTCCCTCCTGCTCATGGCAACTTGAAAGCTTTGCAAGTTGACATATAGATACATACAACAGAGTTCAACTCAAAGAGACGTTCACATCAAATTGAACTTCTACGGGTTTCCAGCTCAGGAACTAATTCTCATGCCTCTAGTTTGACCCAATCCCTTTCTTGAGCCGTGGTGGCGCAGTGGTTAGGATGCAGTATTGCAAGCTAACTCTCCCACTGCCAGGAGTTCGATCCTGACCGGCTCAAGGTTGACTCAGCCTTCCATCCTTCCGAGGTCAGTAAAATGAGGACCCAGATTGTTGGGGACAATAACCTGACTCTGTAAACTGCTTAGAGAGGGGCTGTAAAGCACTGTGAAGCGGTATATAAGTCTCAGTGGTATTGCTATTGTTCTCATATGGATTATATGGAGTTTTCTGTGAGCACGATAGGCGTACTTACAAAATGCTGTCTCTCTCCTTCCTTCCTTCCTTCCTTCCTTCCTTCCTTCCTTCCTTCCTTCCTTCTTTCCTTCCTTCCTTCCCTTCTGAGTGGTTAAAATGCAGAATTGCAGGCTAACTGCCAGGAGTTTGATCCTCAACGTCTCAAGTTTGACTCCGTCTTCCATCCTTCCCAGTTTGGTAAAATGAGGACCCAGATTGTTGGAGGCGATATGCTGACTCTGTATTGCTTACAAAGTGTTGTAAAGCTTTATGAAGCAGTATATACCAGTAAGTTCGAGACCGCCTTCTACCGCATAGCTCCCAGCATGTGCGTGCTGACCAGCTGATTTTCGGGCCTTCCGGGCCCACTGGAAGTCAGGAAACGGGCTGTTTCCAGGCCTCCGGAGGGCCTTGGGGGGCGGGGGAAGAGGCTGTTTTCGCCTTCCCCAGGCTCCTAGAAAGGCTCTGGAGCCTGGTGAGGGCAGAAAATGGACCTACTGGGCCCACCATGCCATCGCGTGCCGAAAGCGGGGGGAGAGTGGGGGAGGTATGCGTGCATGTGTGGGGGGACGGGGCGCATTGAATTATGGGTGAGGGCACAAGCGCATGCAATCCCCCCCACTACCCCCGCTTTTGGCACGCGATGGCAAAAAGGTTAGCCATCAGTGGTATAGGGTCTCCTGCTTAAGCAGGTAGTTGGATTAGAAGACATCTAAGTCTCTTCCAACTCTGATATTCTGATATGCATTCCCAGGATGTCTTTGCAGGCTACAGTTTTATTAATCCCACTTCACATGTATAATACAGGAGGCGAATATAATATAATATAATATAATATAATATAATATAATATAATATAATATAATATAATATAATATCAGATGTTATTCTTACAGTCCTCAGACAGTATCAGCTAATGCTGGAGAAGTATACATCAGAGGTGGTATTCAGCCGGTTTAGACCGGTTTGCCTGAACTGGTAGCGGAAATCGCAGGTGGGACTGCTCACCCGCCCTGGCTCTATGCTGTCCTATTTAGGCCAGGCGTTTTTGAGGCCAGGCGCATGCGTTCCAGCTTATTTATTATTTATTTATTTATTTATTTATTTATTTATTTATTATTTATTTATTTATTTATTTATTTATTATTTATTTATTGGTTCGATTTATATGCCGCCCTTCTCCGGAGACTCAGGCGGCTTACAATGCGTTAAGCAATAGCCTTCATACTTTTTGTATATACCTGCTTAGTAGGGCTTTTGCCCACCCCCAAGCGGTGTTCTTTTTTATACAAAGTCGGCTTATTGCTCCCACAATCTAGGTCCTCATTTTACCTACCTCGAAAGAATGGAAGGCTGAGTCAACCTTGAGCCTGGTGAGATTTGAACTTGCAGTAATTGCAGGCAGCTGGTGTTACTCAACAGCACTTTAGTCTGCTGTGCCACCAAGGCTCTATTCTGACGATGATGATTATCCCACCACCAGCTCGAATCATGCTTTCAGACTGACCTGTAAAGATGTTCCATTAATGCTGCCAGAGTTGCTTTGTTGACGGGTGGAAGGGCGTGCGAATGAAGGTGCTGTATTTTCTCACCCTGTCTTTGTCATCCAGTGTATCTGAGGGAGAAGAGAGAGGGCAGAAATTAAATTACCCGGGATTATCGTATTTTTCAAAGTATAAGATGCACCTTCCCCCCCCCAAATAGAGGGTGAAAATCTGGGTGTGTCTTATACTCCGAATGTAGCCCCGCCCAGCCTTGCAAACGGAGATTTCAGAGGCTGAAAGAAGCTTCAGAAAAAAAAAGCCTCTGAAAGGCTTTTATCTAAAATAATATGGCAAAAAGCAAAAGAAGAATCAGTAAAGGTTCTAACCAAACTATGTTAACGAATCTGGAGAATGACACAATAAGCAACAGATCGGAAGAAGTTAATCTACATACCAATACCAAAGAAAGGAAATTGAACCGAATACAGATAGTCCTTCAGAATAAAAGCGTCTGAAAGAAGCTTCAGAAAAAAAGCCTCCGAAACAGAGCTTCAGAAAAAAGCCTCTGAAAGAAGCTTCAGAAAAAAAGCCTCCGAAACAGAGCTTCAGAAAAAAAGCCTCTGAAAGAAGCTTCAGAAAAAAAGGCTTTTTTTCTGAAGCTCTGTTTCGAAGGCTTTCAGAGGCAGAAAGAAAAAGTTTTTTTCTGAAACAAAGTTTCAGAAGTTTCAGAGGCAAAAAAAAAAGCAAGGCACAGCTCACAACCAATGAAACTGTTGCTAAAATTCACCTCTGGAAACAGCTGTTTGGGGGTATTCTGGGAGGCCGATCCACCCACCAATCAGCTTTTTTCTTATTTTTCTCCCCAAAAACTAAGGTGTGTCTTATACTCTGGCATATCTTATACTCCGAAAAATATGGTAACTACCATGCGGATGAAAAGACAACCGGAATTTGCCCTGTCCCTTCAGCAGCACTGAGGAATTTGCAAAAATTGTTTAGCCAATCACCCTCTCCTTCATTGACACAATACAAATACAGATGGTCCTTGACTTATGACCACAACTGAGCCTTTAGTCACAACTGAATTTCGGTCACCACAACATAAAAAAGATGTTGACACTCTGGAAAGAGTGCAGAGAAGAGCGACAAACATGATTAGGGGGCTGGAGGCTAAAACATATGAAGAACAGTTACAGGAATTGGGTACGTCTAGCTAATGAAAAGAAGGACCAGGGGTGACAGGATAGCCGTGTTCCAATATTTGAGGGCCTCCTACAAAAACAAGGGAGTCAAACTATTTTCCAAAGCACCAAAAGACAAGAAAAGAAACAGTGATTGGAAACTACCGTATTTTTCGGAGAATAAAACGCACCATTTTCCCCACAAAAAGAGGGTGAAAATCTGGGTGCGTCTTATACTACGAATGTAGCCCCGCCCAGCTTCTCAAACGGAGGTTTCAGAGGCTGAGAAAAGCATCAGAAAAGAAGTTTCAGAAAAAAAAGCCCCCAAACAGAGCTTTGGAGGCTTTTTTTTCTGAAGCTCTGTTTCAGAGGCTTTCAGAGGTAGGAAAAACAGTTTTTTCTGAAACAGAGTTTCAGAAGTTTCAGAGGCAGGAAAAAAAGGCAAAAAAAAAAAAAAAAAGCAAGGCACAGAGCTCACAACCAAGGAACCTATTGCTAAAAGCCGAGGTGGCGCAGTGGTTAGAGTGCTGCAGTACTGCAGCTACTTCAGCTGACTGCTAGTTCAGCAGATCAGCGGATCAAATCTCACTGGCTCAAGGTTGACTCAGCCTTCCATCCTTCCGAGGTGGGTAAAATGAGGACCCAGATTGTTGGGGGCAATATGCTATTTAGTATACTGTCTTTGGTGTAAGCCGCCCAGAGTCCTCGGAGAGTGGGCGGCATAGAAATATGAAAAATAATAATAAAAAATAATAAAATTCACCTCTGGGAACAGCTGATTGGGGGGATTCCGGGAGGCTGATCCACCTGCCAATCAGCTTTTTTCTTATTTTCCTCCCCAAAAACTATGGTGCGTCTTATACTCTGAAAATGACGGTAACCAAGGAGAGAAGCAACTTAGAACTAAGGAGAAATTTCTTACTGGTGAGAATGATCAACCAGTGGAACAGAAGTTGCCTTCAGAAGTTGTGGGTGCGCCAACATTGGAAGTTTTTAAGAAGAGACTATATGACCATTTGTCTGAAATAATATAGGGTCTCCTCAGAGGTGAAATCTAAAATTTGTTACTACCGGTTCTGTGGGCGTGGCTTGGTGTGTGTGTGGGGGGGGTAATGTGACTGGGTGGGCGTGGCCAATTTTTTTTTTTTTACTTTTAAAACCATTTTTTCTACAACCTCTTCAGCGAAGAGGTTGTAAAAAAATGCTTTCAAAAGGTTCTGATGATCCCAGCTGAGTTGCCTGATGGGCAGAGGTTTTTTAAAAAGCCTCTGCTGATCAGGCAACTCAACTGGGATCGTCAGAGGCATTTAAAAGAAATGTTTTTCTATGTTTTTCTGTAGCTATGCTTGCATTTTGGTCTGTGACCATAAATAAATTTATATATATAGAAGAAAAAAAGGGTTTTGTTCTTTTAAAAGCCTTTGACGATCCCAGCTGAGCCGCACGATCATCAGAGGCTTCTTTTTTTTTTTATTTTTAAAAGCATTTTTTGGCCGAAGAGGTTGTAGAAAAAATGCTTTTAAAAGTAAAAAAAAAAAAGCCTCTGATGATCGCGTGGCTCAGCTGGGCATGGGGGAGTGGGCAGGGATTTTTGCTATCGGTTCTCCGAACCACCCGCTTCCATTGCTACCGGATCGGGCGATCCGGTCCGAACCGGGAGCATTTCACCCCTGGGTCTCCTGCTTAAGCAGGGGGTTGGATTAGAAGACCTCCAAGGTCCCTTCCACCTCTATTTATTCTATGTTTTATCTTCTATCCAGGTTCAGTAGACAGAGCTTCAGAGCTATTCCATAATGGCATTACCTAATGCTGAGATCCAAAAAGGATAAAGTTCTTTGGTCAGTAGCGCATCGTCTAGTTCACAAAGAAAACATTTTAGCGTATCCGTAACATCTTCCAGGCGGTTCGTCCCGGCCCTCAGCTTAACACTTCTGGCATCTTTTTTGAAACCTTCCAAAAGCTCCCTCACACATGAAGGATCTCCATTCTTCAGGTAGATATGTTTGCTTCCCAAACCTTAAATAAGAAAAAAATAAACATTAATAATAAAAAAAAACCCAACCAATGTCAAAGAAACAAGATGCTCCATGCCATTTTATGTGGAACAACTTTTTGTGGCCCGCTAGCGGCCTGCGCGGATTGTGGCTGATCCTGACGACGAGGAGGCTGGTGTGGTGTCGTGCCGGCAGCCTGTGCAGCCGGCGCTTGAGTCGGACAGCGAGGAGGCTGAAGAAGATGTGGTGCCAGAGGCAGAGATTCAACCAGGGCCTTCAGAACCTCCAGAAGCTTCCATGGGTGAAGAGGACGAAGTGGAGGAGCCTCTTCTCAATGCACGGGCACGCAGAGCTGCCCAAAGGCAGGAGTGGTTACTCAGGAGGAGGTCTCCTCGAGAGTAAGGCTTGGGCTAATTGGCCACTCCCTTAGCCTATTTAAGTTTGCACACAGTTTGTAAAAAGCTGCAGGAAACAACGTGTGTTCGTCCGTTTGTTCGCTGATCATTGAGTTTGGATTTTCTCTGCAAACCTGGCTTCTGGGCTTTCTGCCAACTCTTGTAAGACTTACCTGTGGAATTTCTGGCAGATTGTTAAGAACGTTTTTATTAACAGCCTGCATTTGCAAAAGACTGTGTTTTGAAGTAAACTGAGTTTTGTTCGGCGTTTGTTGTGTGTGTGCTACATTCTTTGGGATCCGTAGCTGGGGCAACCTCACATAATGGCTCTGAGCCTCTTGTTTATATTTCATCGGCAGAAAATGTTTTGAAATCGTTTCAGTGATCTTGCTGGAAGCAAAATTCAGACCTCGAAGAGAACCTTAACGAATTTTTGGACCTCAGAGAATGCCAACACACTCAGCACAAGGTAGAGACATATTAGAGAAGGCTGTCTATATATGAGATATGCTATATAGCCAGATATAAAACTAGATTGTTCATTCAAGGTTTTTGATATTCTAGAACAGTGATGGCTAATCTTTTCTGGAGCGAGTGCCCAAATACAAGAACAGTTTTTTCCCGAACGCCATCACTCTGCTAAACAAATAATTCCCTCGACACTGTCAAACTATTCACTAAGTCTGCACTACTATTAATCTTCTCATCATTCCCACCGCCCATCTCCTCCCACTTATGACTGTATGACTGTAACCTTGTTGCTGGTATCCTTACGATTTATATTGACTGTTTCCTAATATGATTTGATTGCTTATTTGTCCCCTATGACTATCATTAAGTGTTGTACCTTATGATTCTTGGTGAAAGTATCTTTTCTTTTATGAACAGTGAGAGCATATGCACCAAAGACAAATTCCTTGTGTGTCCAATCACACTTGGCCAATAAAAAATTCTATTCTATTCTATTCTATTCTATTCTATTCTATTCTATTCTATTCTATTCTATTCTATTCTACTCTACTCTACTCTACTCTACTCTACTCTACTCTACTCTACTCTACTTCTATTCTACTCTATTCTATTCTATTTCTACTCTATTTTATTCTACTCTATTTTATTCTACTCTACTCTACTCTATCTACTTCTATTCTATTCTATTCTATTCTATTCTATTCTATTCTATTCTATTCTATTCAAATCTTTGCTTATGATTACTGAAAGAGCAAGTGTCTAGAGCAGAGGTGTGAAACTCTATTTCATTGAGGGCCGCATCAGGATTGTGTTTGGCCAGGTGGGGGGTGGAGTGGGCGTGGCCACGGTGGGTGTGACCAGCATGATGTCACTCATGTCAGGGTGGCCTGAGAGCTCTGCCAGTGAAAACAGGCTCCCAAGCTCCGTTTTCAGCTGGGACGGCCTCCTGAAACCCTCTGCCAGCAAAAATGGAGCTCGGGAGAGCCGTGCGCAGTCCTCCCGAGTTCCATTTTCACTGGCTTAGGAACCACAGGCCGGTCCTTTGCTGTTTCCAGGGCATCCTCACAGGCCAGATCTAAGCACCCCGTAGGCCAGATCCGGCCCGCACGTTTTGAGTTTGACACCCCTGGTTTAGGGAGTGTGGCTGGCAAAATGTTCTTGCAATAATTTTAGCAAGGGGTTCTCTGCCGGGTTGCTGGGTGGGTGTGGCCATGGTGGGCGTGGCCTGGTTAGCCTCCTGCACCATGGCGAGGGGGGCATTTTTGCCCTCCCTGGGCTCCCGAGGCTTTTCACGAGCCTCCAGGAGGCCGAAAATGACCTCCCCAGGCTCCGGAGGCCCTCTGGAGGCCGGAAACGGCCCCCATTATGGCCTTCCCAAACTTCCGGTAGGCCCGTTTTTCACCCTCCCAGAGCCTCCACACGTGTCCTGCATTTACCTGCATCCAAAACGGGCCACGTGGGGACTCCTGGGAGTGATGGGGCAGGGTGGGCAGTGCGGGGCCAGCCAGGAATGGGGTTTGGGGGTTCTCCAAACTGCACAGAATCTTAGCTAGAGGTTCTCCCGAACCCCTGCGAACCCCCAGCAGCTCACCCCTGAATGCAGTGTGAAAAATGATCGTTAAGACACTTTTTTTTCACCGCAGCGGCAACTTCGAACACTCACTAACTGAAGTGTTTTAAGTCGAGAACAACCTGCCCCACGTAGGGCATCATCAATGTACAGTTAATTATTCCCTTCAAATAAAACAGAACCCTCTGGTTCTCTAGGATGCTCTAATTTTAATTTCCCAGTGTTATTGCTCTAGTAATAAGATACGGCGGTCCCTTGGTACTCAACTGCTTTGAAACTCATCGAATTTGGTACTCAACGCATTTCGACATGAAAATGTCATCCCGGTACTCATCATTTGTTTGGTACTCGACACACAAACTAGAACTTCTCAGTGTCAGCTGCCTTGTGACTCACTACATTATTCCTTACGGGAAAAAGTTGTTTGGTACTCATCGTTTTTGGCACTCATTGCGCCTCCCGGAACCGATAAGTGACGAGTACCAAGGTAGTACTGTACACATTCCACTTTGAATACACCTACTCCATACTGAGCATTGCAGGAAAGGCCACTCAAACTGTAGTCTTTATGCATCACAGCTGAAGCCCATGTAACGTAATCTGATGGTGATGCTTCTTAAGTCCTCTATCCGAGTGCATCTCCAATTTTCAGGAATCTGAACAAATGCTCGTCTCCACTTACCGTACTGCGTAACAAATGCGATACAGCTGTTCACTATAATCGGCACGTCGTTTCTGCTGAGCTGCTGATCTTCTAACAGGTTGCCATTGGTACTGGCTGCTTTTTCAATGGCGCTATGCCAGACGGTGAAATCCAACTTGGTGTGGCCGCGGATGTATAATGTTCTGCAAAAAAGTTTGAGAAAAGACACCAAAAATTGTAAAGAGTGAGTGAGAGAGAGAGGGAGGGAGGGAGAGAGGGAGGGAGGGGGAGAGAGGGGGGAAGGGGGAGAGAGAGAGGTGAAAATACTCCAGGGCGAGGATCAAACACTCAAACACTGCAACAGCAAAGTGTGACACTAGACCAGGGGTGAAATCCAGCAGGTTCAGACAGGTTCTGGAGAACCGGTAGCGGAAATTTTGAGCAGTTCGGAGAACTGGCAAATACCACCTCTGGCTGGCCCCCGAGTAGGATAGGAATGGGGATTTTGCAATATCCTTCCCCCAGGAGTGGGAGGGAATGGGGATTTTGCAGTATCCTTCCCCTGGAGTGGGGTGGGAATGGGGCTTTTGCAATATCCTTCCCCTGGAGTGGGGTGGGAATGGGGATTTTGCAATATCCTTTCCCCAGGAGTGGGGAGGGAATGGGGCTTTTGCAATATCCTTCCCCCAGGAGTGGAGAGGGAATGAGGATTTTGCAGTATCCTTCTCACGTATCGTCATGGCCCACGATCAAAATTTGGATGCTTGGCAACTGCCTCATATTTATGACGGTTGCAGTGTCCGGGGGGTGGGGGTGGCGGCATGCGAGCACAACTTATGACCTTCTGACAAGTAAAGTCGATGGGGAAGCCAAATTCACTTAACAACCGTGTTACTCACATAGCAGCTGCAGTGATTCACTTAACACCCCCCCCCCCCGGCAAGAAAGGTCATAAGATGGAGCAAAGCTCACTTCACAAGTATCTCAGCGAGCAACAGCAAGTTTGGGCTCAGTTTGGGTCATAAGTCGAGGACTCTCTGTAATGGATGGAACCAGGTTCATGAACTTTGTGTATCAGAATTCCACTGCCTGGTTCCCAGCAAAGATTTTACTTCTAACTGTTTAGACCCAATACGCTTTTGGTAAACGCAATCCTGTGATTTTGGTGAAAATCACAAGAGCCTTGGTGGCGCAGCAGACTAATAGCCTGTTATTATCATTCAGCTGCCTGCAATTACTGCAAGTTCGAATCTCGCCAGGCTCAAGGTCGACTCAGCCTTCCATCCTTTCTAAGGTAGGTAAATTGAGGACCCAGTTTGTGGGGGCAATAAGCTGACTTTGTATAAAATATACAAAAGAATGAAGGCTATTGCTTAGCGCATTGTAAGCCGCCCTGAGTCTCCGGAGAAGAGCGGCATATAAATCAATTTTTTTAAAAAAATAAATGTGATAATTTCCAGTGCTCTATTTCTATGACGTTTCTATTTCACAGCGCTTTCAAGAGAACTAAGCAGTCCTCTGGGAATATCCATAGCATCTGTTGTGGCCTGTCAGCCCCTCCAGCAGCCGAATCAGAGGAGGAGGAGGAGGAGGAGGAGGAGGAGGAGGAGGCAGCGTGGGAGTCAGGATCAGCATCACGGCAACCTGAGAGCTCCAAAGGGGGAAGAGGGAATTGAGCTGGCAGAGAGAGAGAGAGGCGGAGCCTGGGCCGTCCGCCAGCCCTCAGATGGAGAGTCAACAGTCCCCAGGTCTGGAGGTGGCTGATGAGGAAGAAGAACAGCTGGGTCCAGTGCCTGATGTACGGATGCACAGAAGGCAGAGGAGAGGAGAGCAGTGGAAACCTATGGGCTGGTCCTTGGGACAGAAGAGCCACCACTGCTAGTGAAGCCCCATCCTGGCTCTGGGGATAAAAGGCAGGGGGCGGAGACGAATAGATTTGGCAGACAACTATTCATCTTCTGGCTGGACAGACTTGTTAGCCTGTGTTGAGAGAGGAACTTTTTGCCGGGGCCTCTGGCGCTCCTAATAAAGGAATCTTTGAGTTAACTTCAGAGGGTTTGTCATGTTTCGGGATATGGGTGAGAACAGCATCAAGGCAAAACTATCTCCATCTGTCTTGAAAGTCTTCTAAAGCTACGTAGCCACCCCCAAAGATCTCTAGCAAATCCCTCCAACTGGTTTCCTCAGCCCTCATCCTTGCCTTGAGCCCCTAGAATGTACAGCTTACCTTCCTTTCTCGACCAGTAGCAGAACATCTGTTTTTTCTCCATTTTGGACGCAGCTGCTGATCGCTGAAACATGAAAGGCAGAGCCGTTTGCAAACTTAAAACAAATCTGCTTTTTTTCCTAAGTGCACGAAATCTGTAGGAAACTTATGCGTAATAACAACAAGACTTGGAAATAATCTATTTTTAATAGCCATTCATCTCAGGGCATGGAATTAAGAGAAGTTAGTAAGTAGGAAAGAGGAAAGAAGCAGCTGTCAGGCGCAAGGAGAGAACAAAAGGAGGAGCTAGTTCAGAGTATTTCAGAGAGGAGAGGAGAAAAGAAGAGGGAAGAGAGGAGAGAAGAGGAGAGGAGGAGAGGGAAGGAAAGGAGAATGGAGGAGATGGGATGGGATGGGATGGGATGGGATGGGATGGGATGGGATGGGATGGGATGGGAAGGGAAGGGAAGGGAAGAGAAGAGAAGAGAAGAGAAGAGAAGAGAAGAGAAGAGAAGAGAAGAAGAGAAGAGAAGAGAAGAGAAGAGAGAGAAGAGAAGAGAAGGAATAATGTTATTGCCACTTTAAATGTACACTAAGTGACATACATTAAAATGACATTTCACTGCATACAGCTCTGAAAAGGTTACCACCTCCAATATACACTGCATAAACATGACAAAAAAGAAAGAAAGAAAGGAGGGAAGGAAGGAAGGAAGGAAGGAAGGAAGGAAGGAAGGAAGGAAGGAGGGAGGGAGGGGAGAGGGAGAAGAAAGGAAGAGAGAGAGAGAAAGAAAGAAAGAAGAAGGAAAGGAAGGAGGGAGGAAGGAAGGAAGGAAGGAAGGAAGGAAGGAAGGAAGGAGAGAGGGAGAAAGAAAGAGTGAGAGGGAGGGAGGGAGAAAGAAAGAAAGAGAGAGAGAAAGAAAGGAAGGAAGGAAGGAAGGAAGAAGGAAAGAAGGAAGGAAGGAAGGAAGGAAGGAAGGAAGGAAGGAAGGAAGGAAGAAAGAAAGAAAGAAAGAAAGAAAGAAAGAAGGAAAGACTTATGCATATACCCACATATATTATATGACCCAGAGAAACAGTCTAGTCCGGATTTATACATGTATATGGCAATCACCAGGAGATGGTGAGTTCTAGTAGTCCCAACTCAGGCATGAAAGCTGGCTGGGTGACTTTGGGCCAATCACCAGGGGACGTTGAGTTTTAGTTCCGCCTTAGCCATGAAAGTGACTTTGGGTGAATTGTCTCATTTCAACCCTGAACTACAGATATTCTCCTTTATTGGCTCCGAGTTCCGATTGGCTGATTGTCATCCCTACCATTCTCATCTCTGTGAGTTGCTTGGTTGAACTTGGAGAGAATCATCCTTAAGCTCTAAGAAGAGATTGGAATCTATTCTCAGGTAACCTGGATGTCCAATGAAGTGTAGGATCTTTCTGATAGGCTATCTTGCTGCCACGTTGAAGGTGGAATTTTGGGAAGACAGGATGGGTTTCTTAACTGCCTGGATCACTCAAGCTTCATTGAACATGATCACCGCTGGCCAGTACCTTCCTTTTCTGGTGCTAATTTTTACACAGCTTTGCAAAGCCAACTTCACAATTCCACTTCTTCGATACATCCCAGGACTTGACAATTATTGCGTCATATATTCCTGAAGTCGTGTGGGAAGGAACCACGGGGTTCAGGAAACTACAAGGAGTTCTCGACTTACAACAGTTCATTTAG
Source organism: Pantherophis guttatus (assembly GCF_029531705.1). The sequence continues at coordinate 648,671 of NW_026844029.1, read as the reverse complement.
TGACTGTTTGACGTTACAACGGTCCTGGTCATGAGTTGAGAACTACCTGTATTTAAGCCAAGAGATCCCTATCTGTTCACAATGGATTTGTGAAGTTTTCAAACTGTGTGTCAGGGTTCCGATGGATGCCCTAATTAAATCATGAGCCTCGAGCCAAGCTTCAAAAGAAATCGAGTTATTTATTAGGAGCTTCATGTTGGCATGTTTCCAAGTGAAGTCAACCCCAACCCCATGTAATTTACGCCTCAATCATGACCCTGTTTCCCCCTCCCCCGAGGGTGTGTCATCAATCACATTCGCCAACGGAGCAATTTCACGAGTTGTAGAGACTACTCCCCTCTGGCCGCTGTGGGTAACCCTGGGAGACAACCTTGAGAGAGATAAGTCTGGAATGTGCATCTATCTTTGACTGCCATGCTGTTTTGTCGGTTTCCCATCCCCCTTGCCTATGGCAACTCGAGAGCAGGCCAGGGATGCTTTGCAAGTTGACAACTGTTATGAAAACAATCTAATATTTTTCTTTTAAGTCTTACTTAACTCCTGGAGCCGCCTTAGATACATTGAATTCTCTTGCGAATTTTCCAGTTCGAGGCAAAAATACAAGCTGGTCTTCTCTAAAGCAAACCAGCCTTTTTTCCAATTATCCAAGTCCTGGCAATCCTTGTAGAACAACTGGCCAATAACATCAGTCTCTCTTTCTTGAAGACCTCTGGCCAATTCAGGTACAAAGTGCTATTTCGAACAGAAACAAAAATTAGTACAAAGGTTTGAGCCAAAGCTCCTTCTTAGAATTCAAAAGTTCAAGAGAAAGCTACAAAATCTTCTTCAAGTACTTTTCAAAACAGAAAAGTCAGAATTTTGCTCAAGAAAGAAAAAAGAATAAATAAATCTTCAGGTGGTGAAGAAAGAAAAATATTTAGGAATCTATTTAACAGTAAGATGTGCAACAATTAAAGAAGATAATTATACAAAATTCATGCAACAAATGAGATCTGGAGAAATGAAAGAACTTGCAATTATCGATGGTAGGAAGAATAGCTAGCATAAAAATGAATATATTCCCAAAATTACTTTTTTTTTTGTTTCAAACAATTCCTATAAAATTAGACAATTTTTTTTTCCAATGAAGTGAACAAATTAATTTTAAAATATACAGTAGTGGCCAAAATTGTTGGGAAAAGTGATTTTTTTTTAAAAAAATTGATTTATATGCCGCCCTTCTCCGGAGACTTAGGGCGGCTTACAGTGCGTTAAGCAATAGCCTTCATACTTTTGTATATTTATACAAAGTCAGCTTATTGCCCTCACAAACTGGCTCCTCAATTTACCTACCTTAGAAAGGATGGAAGGCTGAGTCAACCTTGAGCCTTGGCGAGATTCGATCTTACTTTAATTGCAGACAGCTGGTGTTAAATTACAGTGCTCTGTCTGTTGAGCTATCCAGGCTCCTTTTTGAGGTGTGATGGCTAATAACACCACTTTTCTTTCTTTCTTTTTCTTTCTTTCAATGGGAAGACATTGTAAGGCCATCATTCATGCTAAAGGTTACCCAACTAAGTATTAACTGACATGGGGATCATTTTTGTATATCTCGTTTTTTCTATGGTGATCATTTTTGTCTATCTCGTTTTTTTCTACGCGTTTCCCTTTTCTTCTTTATACTGTAACTGCTATTCTAATCGCAAACCCTTCATAAAAGTTACTGCATTACATTCATGATTAAATTATCTTTCCGTTGATATATAACTTTATGGTAGTACTCCCCCCCCCCCCAAAAAAAAATTGGTGTTATTAGCTGGTTTTAGAAAATACACTTTTCCCAAAAGGTTTCCACAATTTTAGCCACTACTGTATTCAGCAGGAGAAAAGAGCAAAAATAAGATTGAAAATGCTGCAAGAATCTAAAAACAATGAGGGGTTTTGGGTTACCAGATTGGGAACTTTACTATCTGGCTTCGGCACTTACCTGACTGAAAGAATGGGTAAATAAAGATTATTACTATTAGAGAGACATGATATTCAACTGGGATGGCACACTTTTTTGTGGCATGAGAAGAATAAAATACCCAGATACTTCCAAAGACATTATGTAAGAAATGCACTACTTCTAGTGTGGGAAAAAGTTGAAACAAAAAATTATAGGAAAATACCAGTCTGGCTTCTAGGATGGAAGCACTGATACATCCAAATGTTATTAACTTGGAAAGAATTGTATCATATAAAGACATCTTAAATGAAGATGGGAAATTAAAAACGACACAGGAACTGCAAAAACCAAAGAACAGACCTAGCATGGTAGCCATACTTGCAAATACAATCAAGATACGTAAAAGATGCAAAGACACATGGATCCTATAAAGAGCCAACAGTACTTGATCAGATATTTTTAGGGACGGATGAAAAATTAATAAAGAAAATATATAATATCTGTGAACTTGTAAAATGAAAGACGAATAGAATAGAATAGAATAGAATAGAATAGAATAGAATAGAATAGAATAGAATAGAATAGAATAGATAGGAGTAGAGGTAATGGAGTAGAGTAAAGTAGAGTAGGGTAGAGTAGAGTAGAGTAGAGTAGAGTAGAGTAGAGTAGAGTAGAGTAGAGTAGAGTAGAATAGAATAGAATAGAATAGAATAGAATAGAATAGAATAGAATAGAATAGGAGTAGAGGTAATGGAGTAGAGTAGAGTAGAGTAGAGTAGAGTAGAGTAGAGTAGAGTAGAATAGAATAGAATAGAATAGAATAGAATAGAATAGAATAGAATAGAATAGAATAGAATAGAATAGAATAGAATAGGAGTAGAGGTAATGGATAGAATAGAATTTTTTATTGGCCAAGTGTGATTGGACACACAAGGAATTTGTCTTTGGTGCATACACTCTCAGTGTACATAAAAGAAAAGATACGTTCATCAAGAATCATAAGGTACAACGCTTAATGATAGTCATAGGTTACAAATAAGAAGTCAGGAAACAATATCAATATAAATCGTAAGGATACCAGCAACAAGGTTACAGTCATATAGTCATAAGTGGGAGGAGATGGGTGATGGGAGCGATGAGAAGATGAACAGGTGAAAGAAACGATGGTAACTTGAGCAGTGGTAAAATGCAAAAATTTTCCCTACCGATTCTGCAGGCGTGGCTTGGTGGGAGGGGGGGTCATGTGATTGGATGGGTGTGGCCAACTTTTTTAAAAAAAATATTTAGCATTTTTTAACAAGAAAAAGTTTTTAAAAAGTTCCAATGATCAGCTGTGACAATCAGCTGTGCTGCGCAATCGTTGTAACCTCTTTTTTTTTTTTACTTTTTTAAAGCATTTTTTTACTACCGGTTCGAGTGAACCGGTCCAAACCGGTAGCATTTCACCCCTGAGCTTGGTCAAAAAACCTTGGATATACCAAGAAAGAAAAAAAAATCATCTACTCTTTAAGATGGCTTCTACCGGTAAAAACTTGGCTGGAGTTTCTTAACTCAAGAATTTTTTTTTTTAAATAGATTTTATTTATGTTTAACCGCACCGTTTCTTTAAAAGCAACAAGAACCATTGCCATTAACCAAAAAAAAAAATTACTTCTTTGCGATCTAAATTTGCTTCCATTAAAAAAAAAAACCCGCTTTGTCTAAAATCTCTTTGTTAAAACAAAAGTGTTTTCTCTGCATTTCCTTTAAAGGTGTCTGTCTTTAACTTGAACAGATAATTACCAAAATTACCTTAGCAATTGCCCGAGTCCATTTCCGTTGAGAATGCGCTGTGTCGGCTCCGAAGAGAAATGCGCGTTCTGACAGTAAGTAGATTTCAAAAGTAAACATCGCTCTAAAATTGCCAAGGAGACGATGAATCAAATTTATTTAGCATTAGCTTTGCAAAAGGAAAACAATAAGGGGTACAGTTTGTTCTCAGGCCTTACTCCTCTTGCCTCTTGCAAACGAACAACAAAAGTTTTGCCCTCTAAAGTGCTTTATTTGTGTTGCATTTTGTTTGGAAGATAATGGGGAATCAATATGCATTTGATAGTCTAATGAAGAGGAACCTAGGCTTCCTTAGAAAGTAAACAGCACAAACTTAGTCCCGGCAAATCTCTTTAATTCAAACGGCTGTGAATTATTGTCATTCCCAGTCTGAAAGGCTTCCCAAAACAGTCTATCATGGGAGTGTTTACAAACACCCACCTTATCTCCCTTGGAATGCTGCCAGAGAACTAATTGCCACACGCAGGGCAAGGCCAAACTTAGCACAGAGTCAAACAGAGCTTTTACTGACCAGATGAACTAATTGCTTCCTGAAAAAGCTCACGCCCCATTCGCTTCTCTTTTATGTCTTATGGGAGGGGCCAATCTTCTCCAAGCCTTATTCCCAAGTCGACCCTGTTTTCTTAATTGTTCCTGTCTTCTGGCAGCTCTGTGCATGCGCGCACTGGGAACAGGCTTACGCTATTCTCCTGCCTCGCTGATGTCAGACTCCGGAGACTCCGGAGACAGCAAAGAACTACCAGATGGCCTTGGCACCCTCTCTGCCTCCGACTCAGAGCCCTCATCCGAGCCTTCCCCAGACTCCAGGACTGGCCCACATTCCTCCGCAACCTCCTCACTGTCCAAATCTGCTGCCAGCTCTGTTGGCCACTGGCGGGCCACCACAAGGAACAGAAAGGGGATCAAATAGACTAGGGAATGAAAAGCTAAAATAATGGAACTAAACCAATAATTTAGGTGTGGGGGGGAAGAACAATAGTCAACATATTGCCTGATCAAATTGAGACTCTATTTTAAACTAGGGGGGCGGGGAGAGATAAGTCTTTGGAATTACATTTAGCTATGCCTTTAGAACTGAAATGGAAAATACAGTGTCTTCAGATGAGGCACATGAAAATTCAAACACAGGTACATACAAACAGGCTCATCTACTTCAGAGAATTCTTGCCATGTACAGGTGTACATCCGAACTAGACTGTGTTGTTTCTCTGTGTCATATAACATATGTGGGCATATACATAATTTTGCATTTATTTATTTATTTGTTTATTTTGTCATGCTTATGTAGTGTATATTGGAGGTGGTGACCCTTTGAGAGCTGCAGGCAATGAAATTTTATTTTAATGTATGCCGATGAGTGTACATTAAAAGTGACAATAAAGTTATTATTCTATTCTGTCCTGTCCTGTCCTGTCCTGTCCTATCCTGTTCTTCACTGCATTATTCTATTCTATCAGAGATGATGATCCTTGCTTAAAAAAATTGACAGGAATATCCTCACGCCTCTGGAAAAGTTTGTAATTTTTACAAGCTCCACCGATTTAAAAAGAGCAATGAATACCAAGGAATTTTAATTTCGCTACGTTCATTAAGAGTAAAGTTGTCAGGTTTCAATGTCATCTCAAATAAAATAAATTGCATTTCCAAACGAATAGTCTTCGGTAAAATCTTTCATTTTATTAGGCATGACAATCTGTCCCCGATCATGGCGTAGCCAACTCTGACTTCCTGACCCCAAACCTTCCCTTTCAGTTCCCCAATTCTCTGCGTCTCATTGGCCCTCTTCCAAATCACTCTCCCCATATCTATTACTTCAGCTCCCAGGAATGTCCCCCTCCCATCTCATCTCCTAGGGGGTATTAACTTCAAGGAAAATAAGTAGGTGAGAAGTCAAGCATCCTCTTGCCAGCTGCCCCCTCTTCTCCTTCTCATGTCAGCACTAGAGTAAATGCAGGTTGAAGTGCTGACAAAAATTTTATTGGGAAAGAGCAAATTCAAAGTCTTCACACTGCCTATAAAGCATAAGGTTAATTTCTCAGAAGATCATTCATTCATTCATCATTCATTCATTCATTCATTATCCATCCATCCATCCATCCATCCACTCTCTCACTCACTTGTTCCATTTGTATATTGCCGGATCTGCCATGAATTCCTAAACCCACTGATTTAAAAAGACCGATTAATATCAAGTAATTTTAATTTCATTAAGTTTATTAAGAGTAATGTTTTATTGGAAGAGAGAAAATTCAAAATCTTCGTGCTGTCCATAATGTGTGAGTTTAATTTCTCAGACCATTCATTCATTCATTTACTCACTCACTCATTCATTCCATTCATTGATTCATTGATTCAGATCATTCATTCATTCATTCATTCATTCATTCATTCATGCATGGATTCATTCATTCAGACGATTCATTCATTCATTCATTTACTCACTCCATTCATTCATTTACTCACTCCATTCATTGATTCATTCATTGATTCAATCATTCATTCATCCATTGATTCATTCATTGATTCCATTCCATTCAATCAACCGTCAATCAATCAGTGCAATGGTGGGATCCTACCAGTTTAACAACCGGTTCGCTGAGCGTGCGTGCCAGAGATGCACTGCACGCGCATGCACACTTTGAAAAACTTGAACTTCTGTGTTGCTGAGAGCAAGGAAAACAGCTTAGGAGCAGCAATTCACTCTGCTGCCCCGATCAGCTGGGCTTCGGAAGCAGAAATATAGGTAAGTATAACACAGGGGCGGGCGAGCCCACTTCAAAGAAAGAGAGGACCAGTTCACTCACGGCTGTAAGTCGGAGCAAACGGTTCTCCTGAACCAGTCCGAACCGGTAGAATCCCACCACTGAACCAGTGGAACTCAGAAGTTGTGAGTATTCCATCAGTGGAGGCTTTCAAAGAGAGACTTGACAACCATTTCCCTGGAGTGGCATAGGGTCTCCTGCTTGACTAGAAGACCTCCAAGGTTCCTTCCAACTCTATGATTCTATGTTCTATTTGCTTATCTTCAAATTGGCCATGAACTGCCAGCAATTTACAATGAGAAATCCAGAATTAAAACTTCCACAGTAAGAATGTAACAACCGTTATAAAAGATTGCTTTGTAAAATAATAATAATAATAATAATAATAATAATAATAATAATAATAATAATAATGATGATGATGATGATGATGATGATGATGATGATGATGATGCACGGATTGAAGATAAGCAGCAAGAAAAAATCACAAAGAACCGGGACTTGCAAATTGAAGTTGAGCGACTGTGGAAAAAGAAATTGTGTGCTGTCCCGATTGTAATTGGAGCCCTTGGAGCAATACCCAAAGGGCTACCCCGCTATTTAGAAATTCTAAATTTGCCGGACTTGAACATTTTGACTCTACAAAAAACCACCTTACTCGGAACAGCTTACATCCTCCGACGATACCTTAACAGTTCCTAGGTCCTTGGTTAGGACTCGAGCTGCTGAGCTATTAACCAGCCTCAAAGGCTGTGAATCTCACTAAAGATTAACCAATAATAATAATAATAATAATAATATATAATAACATTCAAATAATATTATAATAACAAATAACATAATAATAATAATATATAAAAATCCACCGACAATCCAAACTGCTGACTTTGCAACAACAAAGTCGAAACTGTTTCACATTTAATATGTGAATGCAGCAAAATTGCACAAACTGATTACAAAGCTAGACACGACCGAGTTGCTAAATTAATCTATTGGTCATTATGTAAAAAATACAACTTTCCTGTATCTAAAAAGTTATGGGAACATAAAGTGGAAAAAAATGAGAAGGTGAAGATCTTGTGGGACTTTCGAATACAGACAGATCGTCACTTGGAACACAACACGCCAGATATCACAGTTGTCGAAAATCGAAATGTACAATTTATTGACATTGCGGTACCAGGAGATGCCAAAGTCAAAGAAAAAGAACTGGAAAAAATCATGAAATATCGCGACCTGGCCATTGAAACTACATGGCTATGGATGAAACATGTCACAGTGATACCCATTGTCATCAGGGCATTTGGTACCATATCCAAGAATTTTATAAGATACATCAACAAATTGCAGCTTCCTGCAATAACACCTGCAGAACTGCAAAAAACTGTGCTACTTGGAACATCGTACATCTTAAGAAGGTACTTGGTTGATCCCTAGGACGTTGGCAGCAACCCGTATCAACCATTAGCACCAGTCAATGGTATTTGTGATGCATTTTTGAATGTTCAGTTGACTGAGTTTCATATTTAATGAATAAAGATAATAATAATATCAACACCGACAGAGCAAATCATTAACCAAAACCAACAATGACCCCGTACTTACCCCATGGGTAAGGTGTCTTCTGACTTATGAATGACAAGACAGATGACTTCACCAATGTCCAAAGTCCCGCTTGGGGTAGCCATCTTCTCATTCTCATAGTAACTCAAAAAGCCGCTTTCCAACACGCACCATTTCTTACCGCACTCTATATTTAAAGATGGATTTCTTTATTAACTGGAGAGTTAACCATTATCACAGAACAATTAGCAAATAATCCATGATGGAAACAGGGATAGCCAAAGGAAGTTTTTAAATGAGTCTTGGAAAACTTCAACCTTCCATCTGCCTTTACCAAAGGATTCTGTGATTGAGTGATGCACATCAAATTTGCTAGCTGTTATTTTCGGAACAACTCACCATGGCTGGCTCATCCCAGCCAACTCACCCTACAGGCTGGGAATTCAAATAAGACAGGTAAGCATATCGAGACACCTAACACAGAATGCATAAAAGGGGAGATCAGGTGAGCATAGATTACCGTATTTTTCAGAGTATAAGACGCACTTTTTTCCCTCCTAAAAGAGGCTGAAAATTTGGCTGCGTCTTATACTCCGAATGTAGCTTTTTTGAAGCTTTTTTTCATCCCTAACAAGGCGCTAGAGAGTGAAGCAATCTGCTCCCTCCGATTCTCAGCTGTGCTTTAGAAGCTTTTTTTCAGTGAAGCAATCTCCGTGCTTTGCCAGCTCCCTCTCACTCTCAGCTGTGCTTTAGAAGCTTTTTTTCAGTGAAGTGATCTCCGTGCTTTGCCTGCTCCCTCCGACTCTCAGCTGTGCTTTGGAAGCTTTTTTTCAGTGAAGCGATCTTCCGTGCTTTGCCTGCTCCCTCCGACTCTCAGCTGTGCTTTCAAGCTTTTTTTCAGTGAAGCGATCTTCTGTGCTTTGCCAGCTCCCTCCGACTCTCAGCTGTGAAGTTTTTTTTCAGCCCTAACGAGGCGCTAGCGAGTGAAGCGATGATCTCTGTGGTTTGCCTGCTTTTCTCATTGCTTCTCTCTCCAAAGATCAGTTGTGCTTTAGAAGCTGTTGTTTATCCCCAAGGAGGGGATAATGTGCTGAAGCTGACCAGACTAAGGACGCTAGGACGCTAGCCAGATGTATACCTGGTAGGCAGGGTTTTTGTCCCCCCCCTATTTTCTTCCCCCAAAACTAAGCTGCATCTTATACTCCGGTGTATCTTATACTCCAAAAAATACAGGTAAGTAAAATCTTGCCTGGATCTAAAATCAATATTTGCACATTTCACATCTGCACCAAATAAAGTTCTTTGAACTTCCATCCCTATCGGAAATAATCAGATTTATAAATTAAGTCCATTACTCCGCTTCCTATCTAGGCTCATTTAAGTAGCCAGTCCAATTTCAACCAAAGCTTTCAACTTAAACAAGGGGATGTTTTGGTGGTTAATGTGAATAAGCCTCGGAAGGCTTATTCCCTTCCTTTTGATATTTTTAAATAGCCTCGTTGAAATGACGCAGGTTTGTCAAAGAAAAACAGACGCTTTTAAAAGCTTCGTATTGTCATCGCCAATTGCAAATGTACAGAAACCATCAAGAAGAAGAAAAAAAAACCACGAGAGATCGGGAGACAAAAAGAAAAAAAAAAGAGAAAGAAAACGTAAGCAGAAAAATAAGGCAGCCTCTGAACTGAACCAGGAATGAAAGCTGCGGGGAAACAAAACTGTAGCTTGACAGAAGTTGGTTGCAAAATAAAGGGTTGAGTGTAGAGCGCCCAAAAGCTAACAGGGGAAGCTCTTCATCACAACCTACCATGAGGGATGGAAAGAGAAGCCAAGACTAGGGTCAATCTATTTTACGCTGGTGGAAGTCAGGGTAGAAAGCCTGCTCAGTGGGGCAAAGCTAAGGAAGACAAGCTATAGCGTGGGGAGGGGGGGGAAGGGAGGAAAGAGAGGAAGGAAGAAAAAAGAGCTTCAAAAAATCATCCCCCAAATAGTATTCTGATCAGATCTGTAATAAATATAACCAAGCAAGATTTCCTAAGGTGTTAAAACTGATCAATGTTACTCTTATGTTCTTAAAATACATAAAGGGAAGAAGAATGTAGATCTTCCTTCCTTCCTTCCTTCCTTCCTTTTTGCTCTTCCTTTCTCCCTCCTACCCTTCCTTCCTTCCTTCCTCTTCCTTTTTCCTTCCTACCTTCCTTCCTGCCTTCCTCTTTTCTGTCCATCCATTCTGTCCACCCACCCACCTCTTCCTTTCTTTCTTTCCTTCTTTCCTTCCTTCCTTCCTTCCTTCCTTCCTTCCTTCCTTCCTTCTTTCTTCTTTCTTTCTTCTTTTCTTTTCTTTTTTCTCTTTTCCTTTATTTTTCTATTTTCTTTCTTCAGTATCTATCATCTTTATTTCTTAATCTCTCATCCATCCTTTTCTTTCTTTCTTTCTTTCTTTCTTTCTTTCTTTCTTTCTTTCTTTCTTTCTTTTTTCTTTCTTTTCTTTTCTTTTTTCTCTTTTCCTTTCTTTCTTTTTCTGTTTTCTTTCTTCAGTATCTATCATCTTTATCTCTTAATCCCTCATCCATCCTACATATACATACAGTGTAAATCTAGTTTTTATCTCTATCATCTATCTATCTATCTATCTATCTATCTATCTATCTATCTATCTGTCTGTCTATCTATCTATTATCTATTTTCTTATCATCCATCTGTCTGATTTATCTCACCACAATCCACATGATAATGGCCCCTGATTTGTTTTGCGGATTTTATCATTGGAACATTTTTGTGCAGGCTGCCTGTTGATTTAATAGATGCAGCAGTTTTGTATCTTTTTAAATTTGGTTGTTTAGTTGTTGTTGGGTGACCCAAAGAATACAAACAAATAGGCAAACAAATCAATAAAATACTTGGTAGGGACATGTTTTCTACTGCTGAACAACTTTCTCCTTCTTCATCCTTGGCTCAAGCTATCTATCTATCTATCTATCTATCTATCTATCTATCTATCTATCTATTTATTTATTTATTTATTTATTTATTTATTTATTTATTTATTTATTTTTCATATTTCTATGCCGCCCACTCTCCAAGGACTCTGGGCGACTTACACCAAAGACAGTATACTAAATAGCATATTGCCCCCAACAATCTGGGTCCTCATTTTACCCACCTCGGAAGGATGGAAGGCTGAGTCAACCTTGAGCCAGTGAGATTTGATCCGCTGATCTGCTGAACTAGCAGTCAGCTGAAGTAGCTGCAGTACTGCACTCTAACCACTGCGCCACCTCGGCTATGGTTTCTGAGAGCTAGTTATCTGACCAATGTAGTACCAAGATACCCACGCCATAGATAAAAAAGTCCAACGTACCTTCCTTAATTTTTCTCTCACTAAACAGCTTGGAAGGGTTGAAGGAAACCATGTATAAATTATCGTAAAGGAAGGACGGTAAGGGTGAATCGGGAGAGGAAGTGGCGTTGGTGCGGCCATCACAGTGGGAAAAATCTATAAAATAATGAAGAGCTATTAGTTATGGAAGTTAAATTTCAAATCATTGCTTAAGACTACTGGATTTTTCAGAGTATAAGACGCACCTTTCCCCCCCCTAAAAGGGGGTGAAAATTTAGGTGGGTCTTATACACCGAATGTAGCCCTGCTCACACACTGGCCCCCACCCTTTGGCCTCTGCCTCCCAGCAATTTACCTCCTTGCAGCAAGCAGGAAGAAGAAAGAGCCCATTGCAGCTTCAGCACAGCCTAATTAGCACAAGTTGATTGTCGGTTGGATCGGCCTCCCGACTCTCAGCTGTTTCAGGCTGCAGGGATTGCCATGGCCTATTGCTGCGCGGGCCTCTGCTGCTTGCTGCAAGGAGATAAATTGCTGGGAGCAGATTTTTTTTTTCCTTGTGCTAATCCATCCAGCTGCCCAGAACTCCACCCCGCAAGGGATTATGGTGTCGTTAAAAAAAGGATGATGATATATTTTATTTTTATTTTATTTCGAATTTATATACCGCACCTTCTCCCGAGTGACTCAGGGCGGTGTACAGCCAGCTAAAAACATACAATGCAAACATTAAAAACAATTAAAAGGATATATATTAATTTGGCCCCAATTTAAAATGACAAACCAGTTAAAAATGTTTTTAAAAAATGTTATGTTAAGCCCACCAGAGTGGGCAGGCAAGAAGGATCTTCTCTCTTAGGGAAGTCCATCTAGCAGAAGGTCCTTCTCCGTGGGGGCTCCCTCCCCGTGGACCATTATCCTGTGGAGATAAGATTGGCCTCTCCCTTGACACTCTTTCAAAAGATCTGAAGACCCGATTCTGCCAATGGACCGGGTGATCCCAGGTCAATATGCAGTCCATCAAGAGATTGATCTGGTTGCTGTCACTAGGAGCATGTGGGTTTATCGAGGTTTGTTTTTGTAAGCCACCCAGATTCACTGTGATATGCGTTGTCCTAAATTTTTTCTTAATATATAAATAATATATGCATGCTTGCTTCCCTATTGGTGGGCACCTGCTAACCTGAAATCGGCGTCCACTGAATTATACACAAACACACAACCCCTATTCACAGCCCCGCACAGCACCTGCTAACCTGAAATCGATGTTCATTGAATTGTACACAGACCAGTGGTGAAATGTAAAATTTGTTACTACCGGTTCTGTGGGCGTGGCAAAAGGTGTGGCCAACTTTTGTATTTATTATTTTTAAAACCATTTTTTTCTACCACCTCTTCGGTTGAAGAGGTTGTAAAAAAATGCTTTTAAAGCCTCTGACGATCCCAGCTGACTTGCCTGATCAGCAGAGGCTTTCTCTTTCTCTTTAAAGCCTCTGACGATCCCAGCTGACTTGCCTGATCGGCAGAAGCTTTTTTTTTTTCCTTTTAAAATCATTTTTTCTACAACCTCTTCGGTGAAGAAAAAAAATGTAAAAAAATGCTTTTAAAAGCCTCTGATGATCCCGGCTGAGCCGCGTGATCATCAGAGGCTTTTTTTTTTTTTTAACTTTTAAAAGCATTTTTTCGGCCGAAGAGGTTGTAGAAAAAATGCTTTTAAAAATAATTTTAAAAAGCCTCGGATGATTGCGTGGCTCAGCAGGCAATTGGGGGGGGGGCAGGGATTTTTGCTACCGGTTCTCCGAACCACCTGCCTCCATCACTAGCGGATCGGGCGATCTGGTCCGAACCGGGAGCATTTCACCCGTGACACAGACACACAACCTCTATTCACAGCCCCACACAACACCTGCTAACCTGAAATCGGTATCCACTGAATTATACACCGACACACACACAGAGCTCCTATAAGGCACACACTACCTGAAAACCATACCTGAAAACTTATTGTGATGGAGGAATTCCATTTGCAATCTCTGCCCGGATTTTTTGGCTAACAAATACGGGGTGCTGAACACGGGATCGCCCGTGGCGCACATCACGTCAGCTCCACTGAATAACAACATCATGGTCTCCAAGACATCCGGCTTAATAACTGCAGCACACAGCGCCTGATCACAAAGGTGAAAAGTATGAGCAGGATGCCAGAAGAAGAGATTGACGTCTCTTAATTGAATAGGGGTCGCTTCACAAAGACAAGAGTGAGCCTACAGAAAAGAGTTATAGTCATCATGGTGCTCTCAAGTGCCTAACTCAAGGGTGTCAAACACAAGGCCCACGGGCCAGATCCCAGCCCGCAATGTGGCCGTGCTCAGTTGGCCATGGTGAGTTGGCCATGGCAATTGGCCGCTGTGAGTTGGCTGTGGCAAGTTGTCCCATTCCACACCAGAAGTAGTTAGATGGTTACTTCCCTTAGCAATTGAATTATTACATCTATCAGTGGTGGGATTCAGCCGGTTTGAGCTGGTTCGGACGAATCGGTAGTTAAATTGCTGGCTGGCCCCTCCCTTCCCCGCCCCTTCCAGGAGTCCCCACACACCCCATTTGGCTCCCAGGAAAAATCTCTTTTGAAAGAAAACGGCTACCAAATGTCAGATACACAGAGAGTTTGGGTTTAAGTCAGTGATGGGATTCAGCCGGTTCAAGGCAGTTCAGGTAAACCGGTAGTTAAATTGCTGGCTGGCCTTTCTCCTCCTTCCCCAGACTCCCCATGCGCTCCATTTTGGCTCCCAGGTAGTAGGCAGGGAGGCCTACTAGGCCCAAAATGGGGCATGAGGGGGTGTGGTGCCCCCCGGCCCATTTTCACTCCCACGAGGCTTCAGGGAGCCCTCTTAGGCCCAAAACAGGGTGCAGGGGGAGCAGCATGCCCCCCATGGTCCGTTTCTGCTCCCAGGAGGCTTCAGGGAGGCCTACTAGGACCAAAAAGGGATGTGGGGAGAGGCATGTCCTCCCCACAGCCTGTTTTCGCTCCCAGGGGGGTGCAGGAGGCCGAGTGCTGTCTGTCACACCTCCTAGCCAGGCCCACCATGGCCACGCCCACCCAGCTGGTCATTAGGGCAGAGAACCAGTTGTTAAATTATTTGAATCCCACCACTGACATCCATCCTATTCTATGGCTACATATTACGGTAATTTTGTGATGGTTTTATCTTAATTTAATAATCTTCTATGTTGCATTGTCATATAACCCTACACGCTGTCAGGTTTTCAGGCCATCTTCAAATAAATTGCGTCTCAAACAAAGTCTTTTTTGAAACAAACTTCCATTTTATTTAGCACGGCAACTTTTACACTGATTCCATGCAGCCAGCACTGATGTGCTGACCCAAAATCCCTCCTCTTCCTTCCCCCACTCCTCTGCATTCATTGGCCATCTTCCCAATCATTCACCCCTAATCTACTGCTCCAATTCAAAGAATTTCCCCCCTCCCATCCATCTCCTAGGGGACATTATCTCCAGCTAAAACAAGTAGGTGAAAAGCAACCGTCCCGTTGCAGACACTTGCGTTCTCCTTCTTATGTCAGCACTAGGATAAATGCATCTTGACATGCTGACACATGCACAGAAACTACATCCCTCAAGCTCATCGCCATTATGGGTTGTGATTATTTATTTCATTCCATTTCTATCCATCACATTAATGAACTTATTCCTTTTGCATTAAGAAAGCCGCGTCCCATTTAATCCCAACGCACAGCACAAGACTCTCCCCTAGTTTTATTTCGCAAACATTTTAGGGGTTTTTTTTTTCAAGAAAAAAGCAAAAAAGGACCCCAAATTCTTCCCATCCTCATCATTTCCACCTGCAATTACCTTGTTTAACTCATCCTTGGTTTTAGACAGCAGCGTAAGTTTTCTGAATTTCCCTTCTTTGTATTTTTGGGTAATAAAAGTTAGCCTCTTATCAGCTGGGGCATCCACTTTTAATTTTTCATCTGGCTGGAGGTTACCTTCCCAAAAGCTGTTGGACCTTTCATTGCCTATCACAATAAAAAGCTACAAAAAAAAAGAAAAGAAAAGAAAAGAAAAGAAAAGAAAAGAAAAGAAAAGAAAAGAAAAGAAAAGAAAAAGAAAGGAAAATCCGTTAATCAGAGGGGGGGAAAATGAGATTAAAGGAGTTTGGAAAGGAACTTATTTTTTTAAATATATATTTTAATATATATTTTAATATAATATATTAGAGCCTTGGTGGCGCAGCAGACTAAAGTGCTGTTAAGTAGCACCAGCTGCCTGCAATTACTGCAAGTTCAATTCTCACCAGGCTCAAGGTTGACTCAGCCTTCCATCCTTCCGAGGTAGGTAAAATGAGGACCCGGATTGTGGGGGCAATAAGCTGACTTTGTATAAAAAAGAGCACTGCTTGGGGGCCCCCGAAAGCCCTACTAAGCAGGTATATACAAAAATATGAAAGCTATTGCTTAATGCATTGTAAGCCGCCCTGAGTCTCCGGTTCGATATAAATCGAACCAATAAATATATATTATATATAAATATAATATATATTTTTAATATATATTTTTAATATATATTTATTTTATTCAGAAAATTAAATTAAAGCAAAACGCAGGTAGTCCTCGATTTACGACCACAACGGAGCCAAAAGTTTCTGTTGCAAAGTGAGATCGTTAAATGAATTTTGCCCCATATTAGTGAATCACCGCAGTTGCTAGATTAGTAATATGGCTGTTAAGTGAATTGGGCTTCCCCGTTGTCAGAAGGTCGCAGAAGGGGACTACATGACCCCGAGACCCCTGCAACCATCATAAATGTGAGTCAGTGATATGCCATCATGCTCTGAGCCTTAAATGCATCCATTCAGGATTTAAGATTGGATCCAACCTCATCCTTTTAATCACTTTGCACTTTTAGTTTTCTTATTAACAGATTAATAGATTAACAGAGTCGGAAGGGACCTTGTAGGTCATCTAGTCCAACCCCCCGCCCAAGCAGGAGACCTTACACCATTTCTGACTAATGGCAGTCCAGTCCCTTCTTGAAAGCCTCCAGTGATGAAGCTCCCACAACTTCTGAAGGCAACTTCTGTTCCATTGGTTGATTGTTCTCACTGTCAGAAAAATTATCCTTATTTTCAGGTTGAATCTCTCCTTGTTCTGTTTCCATCCATTATTCCTTCTCTGGCCTTCAGGTGCTTTGTAAAATAGTTTCACCCCTTCCTCTCTGTGGCAGCCCCTCAAATATTGGAAGACTGCTATCGTGTCTCCCCTGGTCCTTCTCTTCACTAAACTAGCCAGGCCCAGTTCCTGCAACCGTTCATCGTATGCTTTAGCCTCCAGTCCCCTAATCATCCTGGTTACTCTTTTCTGCATTTTTTTCTAGAGTCTCAACATCTTTTTTTTATAGTGTGGTGACCAAAACTGGACGTAGTACTCTAGGTATTGCTCATTTAAGACCGAAAAATCTTCGGAATCACAAATCCACCAGTTGCTGGGTGGGAATTCTCTTCAATCCATTAAAAACGAAACGAAATCCCATCGTTCCAGCTTTGTAAGATTTTAATTTCTTGCAATACGCAGCAAAGAGCTGGTTTCGGAGTTGTTTCTGCCCAGCTTCGTAAACATGAAGGCTTTGTGAAGTTGGCTTAAAGAAAAGCTTTGAAGTTAATTAGAAAGAGCTTCTTGTGTATGTTGGGGAGAAAAAAAATCTGCCTTGTTTACATATCAATTGTCAAGGAAGACTTTTAAAGTCGATTACTAGAGCACAAGATGGCTACTTGAAAGGAAACGTTTGATAGCTTGAACTTTTTACATTCTTTACTGCAACCAAAAGTTACTTTTGAAGATGATGAACAAATACCTCTGGAGAAAATAGAGTTGGGTGCTAAGGTGGATTTCAAACTTACAACTTAAAAGAACAAGACGGAAATACCGGGTTCACACATACAATTGGACGATGGTTTAAAAATGGGGATAAAAAGATGTACAAAAAATAATGAACATCACAACAACTTGGACTACTCTTTTAAATAGAAATGTAAGCGATTTACAGGAGTTACTTTGTAGAAATTACAAACATGATAAGAACTTCAAGAGATGATGCAAGGATGTTAGAAGAAAACAGGACTTAAGAATGGTTGGCAGGAAGAAGAATATATATACCGTGTTTCCCTGAAAATAAGACCTGTCTTATATTTTTCTGAACCCTGAAATAAGTGCTTGGCCTTATTTTCAGGGAGGTCTTATTATTTTGGGGCGAGTGGAGCAAGACAGAGCTTCTCTTGCCATCTTACCTGGTTTCCAGCTCTGCGTTTAAATATTTTTGGGGCAGCCTTATTTTAACGCATGCGCTCAAAAGCATGTTTTCTGAGGTTTTCGCGGGTGTTTGTATGTAGGTCTTTGGTTATTCAGGTTTTCTCCCGTGTAAAATTGGGAGGAGTTAAAAAATAAGAAACAGCTGCGATCACACACATTGCTCCTAGAAGCACGAAGCCGAAAACACCAGCCTGAAGATGACGAATGAGACTTCGTCAAAACGTTGCCAAGACACCTCCAATTTTATATAAATATAATATAATATAATAATATAATATAATATAATAATATAATATAATATAATATAATATAATATAATATAATATAATATAATATAATATAATAATACAATACAATACAATACAATATAATATAATATATATAATATTATCAGGGGATGTCTTATTTTCAGGGAAACAGGGTATATATATATATATCTGATTTGATCATGGTTAAATAACAAGTTTTTATTTCTGCTGAGGCTTCCTGGTTATTTGGATGGGATGTGTTTTTTTTTCCCCCTTTAGAAAATGTCTGATCTGTGGACTCTGTATGACTGTAACTTTGTTGCTTGGATCCTTACGATTTATATTGATATTGTTTCCTGATTGCTTATTTGTAACCTATGACTATCATTAAGTGTTATATCTTATGATTCTTGATGAACGTATCTTTTCTTTTATGTACACCAAGAGTGTATGTACCAAGACAAATTCCTTGTGTGTCCAATCACACTTGGCCAATAAAATTCTATTCTATTCTACTTCACGTGATCTTGATTCCATCCCTCTGTTGATGCAGCCTAGGGATTGTGTTGGCTTTTTTGGCAGCTGAAGCACACGGCTGGCTCATCTTTAAGTGATCATCGGCTAGGACTATTTGTTGTTGTAAAAATATGCAATCAAATGTCATGAATTTCCAAATCAAATGGAAATCAAACTCCTGCTCTTCTTTGTCCAACCTTACCTCGATGAGTTCATTGGTCCAAACGCTGGCGTCCATTTTGAGACTTCGCACTTTTGAATCTCTGGGGCCTAACGATCTGTGCTGCCCTGGGACAAACAGAAAACAAAAAATAAAACATACTTGAAGGTCAGTAACAGAGGAGAGGAATTTGAAGGCGAATAAACCCAAACTGCCATGGAATAAGCTTGAACAGAAACGGTTGAAGAATTTTCTATCATGGAGAAGAAGCGTTAATGAAAGTGCCTACGCATCAGTGATGGGTTTCAAAATTTTTTACTACCAGTACTGTGGGTGTGGCTTGGTGGGCGTAGCATGGCTTGGTGGGAGTGGCAGGGGAAGGATACTGTAAAATCTCCATTCCCACCTCACTCCAGGGGAAGGTTACTGCAAAATCCCCATTTCCTCCTGATCAGCTGGGACTCAGGAGGCAGAGAATAGATGGGGGCGGGCCCAGTCAGAATTTTTACTACCGGTTCTCCGAACTACTCAAAATTTCCGTTACCGGTTCTCCAGAACTGGTCAGAACCTGCTGAAACCCACCTCTGCTACACATTCAAGTGAGCGTGTGTGAGGATGTGTGTCAGACAACACAATCGGAGCAAGTGTTGCTGTGTTATGTAAGTCTGTCTCAAACCATGTGGATGTGAATCGAGAAGGCCTCTCCTACAAAGCTTAATCATACTTGGAAAAATGGGTTCTCAGACAGCCAAGCTTAAGCCATGTAAAAACTCTGCAGCAGAAGTGGCTCACTTACAGCCTTTGGCTTAATTTCATGCCGTCCTGGTAAATAATCAATTTGCCAGGAGGAATAATGAGGTGTTCCTTCTTGGAGAAAGAAACTAAAGACATGAAGAAAAAGCAGGAAGCAGAGGGAGAATGGTGAAAGAAAAGAAGGAAGGAAGGAAGGAAGGAAGGAAGGAAGGAAGGAAGGAAGGAAGGAAGGAAGGAAGGAAGGAAAGAAGGAAGAAAGGAAAGGAAAGGAAAGGAAAGGAAAGGAAAGGAAAGGAAAGAAAAGAAAAGAAAAGAAAAGAAAAGAAAAGAAAAGAAAAGAAAAGAAAAGAAACTTAGTTGGGTCATGAAACGTCTACAAGAAAACTAACAAGAGCCTTGATAGTACAGTGGTCTAAGCACCCTGTTATTAACACAGCTGCCTCCAATTACTGCTGGTTCAAATCTCTCCAAGTCTCAAGGTTGACTCAGCCTTCCATCCTTTCTAAGGTAGGTGAAATGAGGACCCAGTTTGTGGGGGCAATAAGCTGACTTTGTATAAATATACAAAAGTATGAAGGCTATTGCTTAATGCATTGTAAGCCGCCCTGAGTCTCCGGAGAAGGGCGGCATATAAATCAAATTTAAAAAAAAAAAAAACAAAAAACAAAAAGCAAGCTCAGAGAGCACCAAGGACCCCGCAGTTCAAGCCTGAGCTACCAATATTCTCTTCTATCTGCATAACTGCGGTGTTACTACCATACTTTTCAGTGACGCAAATGGTAACATGCAGCTTAGTTCCTCTCGGTTCCTCTCGGTTCGGCCCGGTTCGCGAAAGCCGGTAGCGGTGACGATATGACGTCACCGAACCGGTTCTCTGTCTTCGGGAGCTGGGCCCTCCCGCCCGCCCCTGCATTATTCTGACCTTATATCTCTTCTTTTTTTGCCCAGCTGAGAGGTGCGGCAGAGCGGATTGCCGCACCTCAGCTGGGCAGATTTGCAACGCGCTTGCGTGAAGTGCAAGTTTGGTGTCGCGGCGATCGCGTACAAAGCGCGCGACCGAAGAGGCGATCGCGCACGAAGCGCACATACAAAGAGAACCGGTAGTAAAGCCAATTAGAACCCACCCCTGGTGCAGCTTGAAATCACAAATGTGATTTTGAAACCCATAGTAAAAGAATATAAATCGGCTTTAGGTATGCCATTAATTTTTAAAGTTGCCACACTGGCTCAGGGGGATCCCGAGAGTTCTTTCATTACCTGCGCACTTCTTGCAAATGACGACGCAGAGATTGATGGACGCCCAGTCGGGATCAGGAGTTTTACAATCGGCACAAATTCGGTTTGATTCGTTGAACCAGATCTTCTCAGCTACTTCGTAGTCGGAGAGAGTTTCTGCGATGGATTGCTGGAGCGCTTCAATCCAATTCTGCTTTTCTTTTTCTGATTCGGCAGTAAAGCTGAAATGCAGTAATTTAGAGTCAGTTTGGTCTACGGCAGAGTTTTCCAAACTTGGCAACTTTTAAGACTTGTGGACTTCAACTCCCGGAATTCCTCAGGCAGTATGTGGATTTCGACTCTTGGAATTCCTCAGCCGGCATGTGGATTTCGACTCTCGGAATTCCTCAGCCGGCATGTGGAGTTCGACTCTCGGAATTCCTCAGCCGGCATGTGGAGTTCGACTCTCGGAATTCCTCAGCCGGCATGTGGAGTTCGACTCTTGAAATTCCTCAGCCGGCATGTGGATTTCGACTCTCAGAATTCCTCAGCCGGCATGTGGAGTTCGACTCTTGAAATTCCTCAGCCGGCATGTGGATTTCGACACTCAGAATTCCTCAGCCGGCATGTGGATTTTGACTCTCGGAATTCCTCAGCCGGCATGTGGATTTCGACTCTCGGAAATCCTCAGACAGCATGTGGATTTCAACTCTTGGAATTCCTCAGCCAGTATGTTGAATTCCTCAACATGGCCGCTGAGGAATTCTGGGAGTTGAAGTCCACAAGTCTTAAAGTTGTCAAGTTGGCACAAATTACTTTTAGCGATCTATGTATATCACATTATTTCCCTTTGGAAGAAAGAAACATTATGCAATAAAAATGAAAGGTGTTTTTTAAAAAATGACGTAAGAAAAAGAAAAGGAAAAAGAAAGGACTATTGTTCAAACCAATTCGCAACAGAAATTATTCACTCTTGTTATTCTTTGTAATACTGAAAGAGCCATTACAAGTAGTCCTCGACTTACAATCACAATTAAGCCTGAAATATATTGCTAAACAAGACATTTGTTAAGGAGTTTTAGCCCATTTTATGACTTGTCAGAAGGCCGCAAATGGGAATCATGTGGGATACTGCAAACCGTCACAAATTCATTAGTGGCCAAAATTGTAGAAACCTTTTGGGAAAAGTGTATTTTCTAAAACTAGCTACTAACACCACTTTTTTTTTTTTTGAGTAGTACCATAAAATTATATATCCATGGAAAGACAATTTAATCAAGAATGTCATGCGATAACTTTTATGAAGGATTTGCTATTAGAATAGCAGTTACAGTATAAAGAAGAAAAGTGAAACACGTAGAAAAAATGAGATATACAAAAATTATCACCGTAGAAAAAACGAGATATACAAAAATGATCCCCATGTCAGTTAATCCTTAGTTGGATAACCTTTAGCATGAATTATGGCCTTACAACGTCTTCCCATGGAGTGAACCAAGTCTTTTAGTTCTGCAGCTGTTATAATGTGAAACCAAGATTGAATGATGGCTTCTATTAACTGGGTTTTATTGCCGGATCGCTTCTGACTAACAAGTTTCTTTAGTCGGCTCCATAGATTTTCAATTGGGTTAAGGTCTGGGCTATTCCCAGGCCATTCCAGCAGTGGAAGAGAATTATCTTGAAACTCCCCCCAAAAAAGTGGTGTTATTAGCCATCAAACCTCCAAAATACACTTTTCCCAAAAGGTTTCCACACTTTTGGCCATTACTGTACTGTCATTTGCCAATTTTGATCACATGACCACGAGGATATTGCAACGTATGTAAGTGTGAAATATAGTCATAAATCAAGTTTTCAGTGCCGTTGTAAGTTTGGAAGGTCACTAAATCAACTGTTGTAAATTAAGGGATACCTCTATTTCGGGTAAGAGTAAATTTTATTTCAGCTGTTGTCCAAAATTCTGCCTCACTTTTTTAAAAAAGCCAATGTTTCCTGGCCTTACCTGAAGCTCCGATAAGGTGTAATTATTTCAAAACATTGTTTTGAGCTCCGATCGATTTGCCTCACGTTAGCTACATTCATCGGTATGATTGTAATGCCATAGCCAGATTTAAAATCCTGAAGTAGAGAAGAAAAAGCACATCAGGATCATGTCTTTTTAGAAAAAAATAAAATAAAAAATATCGGACAAAATGTATTTTGAAAACAGAATTGCACGATAAAGGGTCTCTGCAGAATAAAGAGCTGTGTGAAACTTCCTTCATTGCTTGTGTTAAAGACTGCTTAGCCAAATCGTCCTAGGAATTATAATTTTAATCATCTACCCAGCTGATTTCACACAATGTATTTCCCTAGATTTTTCTATGAGTTTGATGTCAGAGCCGTGGTGAAATCCAAATTTTTTTACTACCGGTTCTGTGGGCGTGGTGTGACTTGGTGGGCATGGCTTGGTGGGCGTGGCAGGGGAAGGATCCTGCAAAATCTCCATTCTCACCCCACTCTGGGACCAGCCAGAGGTGGTATTTGCCGGTTCTCCGAACTGCTCAAAATTTCCGCTACCGGTTCTCCGAACTGCTCAAAATTTCCGCTACCGGTTCTTCAGAACCTGTCAGAACCTGCTGGATTTCACTCCTGCATCAGAGTTTGTGTGTGTGTCTGTGTCTATGTGGTTTCAAAAATATGTGAGAAGCAAGAGCCATGGTGGTGCAGTGGTCAGAAGACAGTATTGCAGGTTAATTCTGCCCACTGTCAGGAGTTCGATCCTGACCGGCTCAAGGTTGACTCGGACTTCCATCCTTCCGAGGTTGGTGAAATGAGGAGCCAGATTGTTGGGGGCAAAAAGCTGACTCTGTAAGACGCTTAGAAAGGGCTGTAAAGCACTTTGGAGTGGTATATACGTCTAAGTGTTATTGCTATATCCTAAGAAAATTAGGGTGCGCCTATAGTCAGGAAAGACTTTTGATCTTGGTTTAGCCACCAATTAAATTCACAAGTGAATTGAGTTTAGAACCTCTATCTCTTAACATCTCATGAATTCATAGAATTAAACGATGGCACTGAAGACATCAAGTTTAACCCCCTTCAGAATCTCTCTCTCTCTTTCTATTCATCCATCCATCCATCCATCCATCCATCCATCCATCTATATCTCTCTTTTTCTATCTATCATCTATCATTTCTCTCTCCCCCCCTCTTTTTCTGTATATAGATAGATCTTTCTATCATCTATCTATCTATCTATCTATCTATCTATCTATCTATCTATCTTCACTTGCCTTCTGAGCTACTGCTGTTACATTATGTACATGAATCATATCAGTGTTGGGTTTCAAAATTTTTTACTACCAGTTCTGTGGGCATGGCTTGGTGGGGGTGGCTTGGTGGGGGTGGCAGGGGAAGGATACTCTAAAATCTCCATTCCCACCCCACTCCAGACGAAGGATACTGTAAAATCTCCATTTCCTCCCAATCATCTGGGACTAGGGAGGCAGAGAATAGATGGGGGCGGGGCCAGTCGAAATTTTTACTACCAGTTCTCCGAACTACTCAAAATTTCCACTACTGGTTCTCCAGAACTGGTCAGAACCTGCTGAAATCCACCTCTGAATCATATACTGTAAGACAAAATCCATTTAAGAATACTGAATAAATTACAAGCCTCTCTAATAGTCAAAAAACTAGGATCTTCCGAAATAGCCTTAAATATAATACCATGCCCATCTCTTCTGAACGGAAGAATATTCTCATGTTTTGTTATTTTTTTCTCTTTTTATTATAATGCTGTCAATCATGACATATGGCATTATTTCAAGGCAGATTCCTATGCAATAATGCACATATGTTCTGTCAGGCATGAAAGTTTATTTAAGCTGATGTATATGGCCTACGCAAAGGAAATCTTCTCAACTAATGGTCACTTCTGGGTCCGTAGGGATTATAGGCTGGTCCCTCTTTTAATGTGATGACCCGGGACAAGGCACGAAGGTCACACAGCCAGCTGAGAGTTCAAACTCCCCTTTAATGCTCCAAATTTCCCCTCAAACGTTCCCACATTCTTGGCAGGTGACTCAGTTGTTAAATCCTCAAACCCCCACGGCTTCAATCTCAAACTGTCTACCGTGGACCTCACATCATTCCTAAGAGGTCTGTAAGGGGGGGTGCATAAGCGCACTGGCGTGCCTACCGTCCCTGTCCTACTGTCCCCATTTATTTATACCCATTGTCAGGTTTCAAGGTCGTCTCAAATAAATTGCATTTCAAACAAAGTCTTCGAAGGAAAACTCCTATTTATTAAGCATGACATTCTAAAATCCGACTCCATCTAAGCCAACACTGACTTCCAGACCCAAAACCCTCCCTTTCCGTTCCCCACTCCCCTGCACTCATTGGCCATCTTCCATGTCATTCTACCCCTAATCTACTGCTCCAGCTCAAAGGAATTTCCCCCCTCCCATCCCATCTCCTAGGGGATATTATCTCCAGGGCAAATAAGTAGGTGAAAAGTCAAACGTCCCTTTCCAGATGTGTCCGCTTCTCCTTCTTATGTCAGCACTATAGTAAATGCAGCTTGAAGTGCTGATACCCATTTCCTGTGTCCATGTCCATGTTTATACTTATATCTGTTATCTTGTACATGTTCGACAAATAAATTAAAAAAAAATACTAGCTCCCCCTGAGAAACTGGCAAAAATGTTTAAAGATAAATCGGCTATATGTTGGAAATGTCACCAGTTATCAGGTTCTTATTACCCTATGTGGTGGACATGTCCAGAAGCTAAAAATTATTGGAATAAAATTAAGATATGGCTGGAAGAAATGATACAACAACGTAAAACCAGAGTTGTTCCTACTGGGTATCCTGCCAGAAAAAATTAGCAAAGAAAATATTGATTTGTTTTTACATGTAATAACAGCTGCAAGGATTGTTTATGCACAACATTGGAAAGCAGAATAAAATTGGAAGATGAACAAGTTAAAGAAACAATGATTGCATGGGGGGAAAACTTTGGGCATGGAACTGATTTAGAGAAATGGCAAAAATTGTGGTTGCAAAATTATAAAATGACAATGTCAACAGCATATAAGGAAAATTTGTATATAAGATGTTTTACAGGTGGCATCTACCCCTGACGAGAATAGCCAGAATGTTCAAGAATAAATCGGAAAAGTGCTGGAAATGTCATCAGACACTGGGCTCATATGTAGAAGCCAAAAGATACTGGACTAAAATCCATACATGGTGTGGAGAAAATGATTAAAAAGCACATTGACTTTAAACCAGAGATTTTTTTTATTAGGGATTTATTCTTACCAGAAACATATAACAGAGAACTGAGTTACTTGATTGTGAATGTATTGACAGCGGCTAGAATTGTATTTGCTAAAAATTGGAAAAATGAGGAAATACCTAAACAAGATGATGTCATTAGGAAAATTATGGAATGTGCTGAAATGAGCAAATTGACATTTGAAATTAGAGAACAGGAAGATAAACAATATTATAAGATATGGGATTTATTTTATCAATGGCTAGATAATAAATCATGGGCCAAATTTATTTAATTATTTTAAATCTATTTTAACTTTTGTGTATAAAGTGTTTTACTTTGGCTGTTCACCGCCCTGAGTCCGAAAGGAGAAGGGCGGTATAGAAATCTGCACAACATTGGAAAGCAGAATAAAATTGGAAGATGAACAAGTTAAAGAAACAATGATTGCATGGGGGGAAAACTTTGGGCATGGAACTGATTTAGAGAAATGGCAAAAATTGTGGTTGCAAAATTATAAAATGACAATGTCAACAGCATATAGGAAAATTTGTATATAAGATGTTTTACAGGTGGCATCTACCCCTGACGAGAATAGCCAGAATGTTCAAGAATAAATCGGAAAAGTGCTGGAAATGTCATCAGACACTGGGCTCATATGTAGAAGCCAAAAGATACTGGACTAAAATCCATACATGGTGTGGAGAAAATGATTAAAAAGCACATTGACTTTAAACCAGAGATTTTTTTTATTAGGGATTTATTCTTACCAGAAACATATAACAGAGAACTGAGTTACTTGATTGTGAATGTATTGACAGCGGCTAGAATTGTATTTGCTAAAAATTGGAAAAATGAGGAAATACCTAAACAAGATGATGTCATTAGGAAAATTATGGAATGTGCTGAAATGAGCAAATTGACATTTGAAATTAGAGAACAGGAAGATAAACAATATTATAAGATATGGGATTTATTTTATCAATGGCTAGATAATAAATCATGGGCCAAATTTATTTAATTATTTTAAATCTATTTTAACTTTTGTGTATAAAGTGTTTTACTTTGGCTGTTCACCGCCCTGAGTCCGAAAGGAGAAGGGCGGTATATAGAAATCTGGAAAATAAATAAATAAATAAATAAATAAATAAATAAATAAATAAATAAATAAATAAATAAATAAATAAATAAATAAATAAATAAAACATGGAAATGAAATATGAAATGGATGTTACAATACAATATATGGAAATGATATTAAGGGGATGAAAATGCCATTGTTAAATGAATGGTAAATGAGAATAATGATATAAAGATATATGTTAGATTGATAATATGAGAAATTAGAAGATTAGTAAATGATGAATATGAGATGAAGCACAAAAAATTTGTAACCGACCGACACACTACTTGTAATTGGAATGGATGATGGATGTTTTTATGTTTTGTTTAAAAATTAAAAAATATTTTTTTAAAAAAAAAAACATTGGAAAGCAGAGAAAATACCTTTGGAAGGAGAAATAATTAAAAAAAATTAGATTGTGCAGAAATGAATAGATTGACTTTGATGATTAAAGAAAGAGAAGATTCAGAATACTTTAAGATATGGAATCTATTCTGTTATTGGTTAGAAAAGAGATACAAATAAGTAAATTAATAGTAATGTATAAAAATGCTATAATCAGAATATTTTGTTAGTGATGAATTGTTGTAATTGATTGGATGAGAATGAAGACAGGAGTAATAACAAAAAGATGAACGACTGGAGACAACACCGAGATGTCACATGGAAGGAATGACTGATATATTAAATGCTTGTTTGTTTAAAAAATAATAAAAAAAAAACTTTCTTTAAAAAAAAATAAAGCTTTAAAAAGTCAAACAATTCTTATTATAAGTCACACATAAATGCACGCTTATTTTTCATCATTTCTAGATTTTAGTCTGCAGTGACACTCTGTGGCAGCAGCTAAGATCTAACACAGGAATAAGGTAAACATCTGATTTTTTTTTTTTAGTATAGCTCACATATAGAAATATTACTCTCTTAAACTCTTAATTGTGTATCCGGCGGTATGATTTCAAGGGAACATAATGTCCAAGCTGATAGAGGTACTTTCTGTCCCAGCCATAATAAGATCTATGATGGACATTGCTGGGAATACTTACCTTGCCATACACCTGCTGTAATTAACTTTATTTCGAGAGAACATTTGTGCATTTAACCAGGCTATTGAAAACGAAGTGTGCTTGTGTGTTTTTTTCCGCCCACTGCTTCAACAGGAACTTAATAGCAGAGATTAACAAGCAAGAGGCTGCTACACAGACAGACTCACAAGGACGCAGATGAAATCATTTGTGAACATCCCAAATAATTTCTCAATTTCTCCCGACAGCCAAACTAGATAGTCCACAGCAGGAAAATAACAGTTTTGGCCAGTGGTGAAATGTAAAATTTGTTACTCCCGGTTCTGTGGGCGTGGCTTGGTGGGGCGGCAGGTAATGTGACTGAGTGGGCGTGGCCAACTTTTTTTTTATTATTATTACTTTTAAAAGCATTTTTTTCTACAACCTCTTCGGCCAACGAGGTTGCAGAAAAAAAATGCTTTTAAAAGCCTCCGAGGATCAGGCAACTCAGCTGGGATCGTCAGAGGCTTTTAAAAGCATTTTTTTATTGCAGAAAAAATGCTTTTAAAAGCCTCTGACGATCCCAGCTGAGCCGCGTGATCATCAGAGGCTTTTTTTTTTTACCTTTAAAAGCATTTTTTCAGCCAAAGAGTTTGTTAAAAAAAAATGCTTTTAAAAGTAAAAAAAAACCACCTTCTGATGATCATATAGCTCAACTGGGCATGGGGGGGGGGCACAGGGATTTTTGCTACCGGTTCTCCGAACCACCCGCTGCCATTGCTACCGGATCGGGCGATCCGGTCCGAACCGGGAGCATTTCTCCCAAACCGGTCCGAACCGGGAGCATTTCTCCTGACCTTCGCACCTGCCGCCGCGAATTAAAAACATGGTTGTTTACATCGCCCAGCCTGGACTGAAAGGGTTTTTAGATATTCCCACTGGGTGTTTTCAACGTCTATGGAGATTGTCAGTCATCTGGGTCGTGGCTGTTCCACAGATGCTTTTTTCCAAGAGGCCACTGGACTTTCTGTTTTTTATTTATTTATTTATTCATTAAATTTCTATACCGCCCTTCTCCCGAAGGACTCAGGGTGGTGAACAGATTAAGATTTCATGTACATATAATATATATATATATATATATATATTATAAACAGTAAATAATAAATTGAGTCAACTTTGTGTCTCTGCTAAGATCTTGGCATAGAATTTAGATGTTTATGCTAGCCCTGCTTGTTGAAACAGAAAGGTCTTCAGGGCACGTCGGAAAGTGCGAAGATCTGGGATTATTTGTATTCCAGGGGGTATTTTGTTCCAAAGAGTAGGTGCCCCCACAGAGAAGGCTCTCTCCCTTGGAACTACTAGACGACATTGTTTTAATGATGGGACTATGAGTAGGCCTACTCTGTGAGAGCGTATTGGTTGGTGGGAGGTTATCGGTTGCAGCAGGTGGTCTCGTAAATACTCAGGTCCTAAACCATGGAGCACTTTAAAGGTAAGAACCAACACCTTGAAGCGCACTCGGAAGGCCACCAGAAGCCAGTGCAGCTCGCGTAGAAGAGGTTTTACATGTGAGCGCCATGTTGCTCCCATAATTACTCGTGCGGCCGCATTCTGGACCAGTTGAAGCTTCCGGGTGCACTTCAAGGGGAGCCCCATGTAGAGAGCATTGCAGTAGTCAAGTCGGGAAATGACAAGGGCTTGAGTGACTGTGCGTAATGAGTCCCGGTCTAGAAAGGGACGCAATTGGCGAATCAGGCGAACCTGATAGAAAGCTCCTCTGGCCACGGCTGTTATATGAAACTTCTAAAGACAGTCGTGCATCCAGAAGAATGCCTAAATTTTCTTGGGAGACGTTTCGCTTCTCGTCCCAGAAGCTTCTTCGGCTCTGTAGTGTATATAGCTAAATGTCTATGGAGATTCTCAGTCATCCAGGTCACAGTTGTCCCAAAAGTGCTTTCTCAAGAGGCCACTGGACTTTCTTGCTATTCTTGGAAGACTTCTCACCCAAGAAGCTGCTTCAGCTTTGACTGGATGGTGGGGAATGGAAGGATTTATACTCCTTGCAGACAGCTGGTCATTTGCGTTCTTTTAAGAGAGTCATTGAGGCCACTTGGAGGTTTAGCTATCTTCTAACGAGAAACGCCCATGAGGAAGCCAGATTCATTTAACAACCTTTGAGGCAACTGAGCTTTCTTGCTATTCTTTGAAGATGTTTTGCTTCTCATCCAAGGAGCTCCTTCAGTTCTCTTCAGATAGATAGTATCTTATCTTCCTATCCTATCCTATCCTATCCTATCCTATCCTATCCTATCCTATCCTATCCTATCCTATCCTATCCTATCCTACCCTACCCTACCCTACCCTACCCTACCCTATCTTATCCTATCATAATCTGTCCTATCCTATTTTTTTGATTTGTCTGATTTGGTTCTGCAACTCAACAAGACAGACACAGACTTCAGAGGATAATTAGAACCGCAGAAAAAAACAGTCACTACCAACCTGCATTCCACTGAGGACCTGTATACTGCACGAGTCAAAAAGAGGGCTGGAAAATATTTACAGACCCTTCGCATCCTGGACATAAATTGTTTCAACTCTTACCCTCAAAACGACGCTATAGAGCACTGCACACCAGAACAAGTAGACACAAGGACAGTTTTTTCCCAAACGCCATCACTCTGCTAAACAAATAATTCCCTCAACACTGTCAAACTAGTTACTAAGTCTGCACTACTATTAATCTTCTCATCGTTCCTATCACCCATCTCCTCCCATTTATGACTGCATGACTGTAACCTTGTTGCTGGTATCCTTAAGATTTATACTGACCGTTTCCCTAATATGATTTGATTGCTTATTTGTTCCCTATGACTATCATTAAGTGTTGTACCTTATGATTCTTGACGAATGTATCTTTTCTTTTATGTATGCACCAAGACAAATGCCTTGTGTGTCCAATCACACTTGGCCAATAAAGAATTCTATTCTATTCTATCCCAGAACTTCATATAGCCATTTCTGTATCATACATCCTCCCGTTGCCCTTCATAAGAGAAAGAACAAATCAATAGTCAACATAATGTAAAAGTAAAAATTCCCCTCACACATATGTGCTAGTCGTTCCCGACTCTAGGGGGCAGTGCTCATCTCCATTTCAAAGCCGAAGAGCCAGCATTGTCCGAAGACATCTCCGTGGTCATATGGCCGGCATGACTCAATGCCAAAGGCGCACGGAACGCTGTTACCTTCCCACCAAAGGTGGTGCCTATTTTTCTACTTGCATTTTTTACGTGCTTTCGAACTGCTAGGTTGGCGATGTTCTGTCCCCCGTCCTCACACTGACAAATGCAATATCCAATACCGCTGCCAATAATGTATTGTATAAACAGACCAGAATTCCTGGCAGACGAGAGTTCTGGCAGCTACTTGTAAAACGCCTGCCAAATCCAATTAGCACTCCCAAAAAACAACTCCATTTCCAGAGCGACAAATTATCCACAAGAGTTTAGTCCAAAATATATCTGAGCCGAAGTGCAGGATGCATGATGTGACTCTTTAGAGTTTAAACGTTTGTCCGTCACAAAGCCTGCCGAGCAATCACGCCCCCTTTTATCCCTTGTGGGGCGTGGCTCAGTGACTCAGCTCAATCCATGGTCCTCCCATGCCTCTTCCTTTGCTGAGCACGCTTCTCCCTCCGACACTGGGATCAAGCCAGGATTCATCAGTATCACTCTCTATCTATGGGTACTCCGAAATGCCTTCCTCCTGGCACATCCCAGGCTGTTCCTCCTGGTCTTCGGATGGAACCTGAGGCATTGCCAGAGAGGAAGGTCCTGGAGAGGGAGGCCTTGCCAGTTCCTCCCCCTCACCTTCTGAGTCCTCTTCCTCCATGAGGACAGGCTCGGGAGCCGGAGTCACAACAGGCAGAAGCTGGGACAAGTAACGGGAGCTCACCCCGTTACATGGCACTAGGGATTTGAACCGCTGAGTTGCCTCCAACATGGCTACCTCCAAAAAGGCATAAAGTATCTTTTGGGTTTCCCCATGCAAAGGTATATGGGAAAAAGTAAAATAAAAAAATATATGAAGTCTCTTCAAACTGGTTCAACTCCTGATGACTTAATGAACACAACTAGCCTGTTTCCCCAAAATAAGACCTCCCCTGATAATAAGCCCGATCGGGCTTTTGAGCGCATGGCAATAAGGCCAAGCGCTTATTTCAGGGTTCAAAAAAATATAAGACAGGGTCTTATTTTCAGGGAAACAGGTATGTGGGACTTTTTGGCTGGAAGAGAATTTCTTTTGAGATCTCTTTCAACTTCTCAGTCCAGGTGACAGTTGGTTTCTTGTGCGAAGTTTTTCCAAGTTTTAACAAAGCCCGGCAATTCCTTCAACTTACTGAGATCATCCAAGGTCAACTCATCAACTTGGTTTAACATGTAAATGGGCGAGTGTCCCTTACGCTCTTGATGAAGACATTTCCTGCATGGATCTGTCCACTCTATGGTACCCAATTCATCAGCAGAGGCCTTGTTCCTCGCTCTTAACAAAACGAATGCATTTGTCTCGTAGCCATGTGCGTCACCAAAGTAGCTCCTTCAGCCCTTATTAAGTTTATTCCTCTCCATCAAAACCCTTTTCTTCTTTGAATCATCCATTTTTTTAAAAAAAATAAAAATAAAATTGCAGGCAATTAGGTCTGAATTCACCTGAATAGGACTTCCAATTTCCTGTAATTGATTAAGCTTTCTCATTTCTCTTCTAGTGCTCTTTCTTCTTCCCAGGATGTGCCTCAATTGTACATAACAGAGTTGTCCTGAACATGCCACTCCTCTCAAGCATAGAATGCCATGCCACGTCCTTTTCTTCTTGCCCCTTCCTTCCTTCCTTCGTCCCTTCCTTCTTTCCTTCCCTCCCTCCCTCCTTCTTTCCATTTATATAGCTAGATTCTCCCTCCCTCTTTCCCTTTCTTTTTGCCTTCCTCATTCACTCCTTCCTTCCTTCTTTCCTTCCATTCATATAGATTCCTCCCTTCCCTCCCTCCCTCCCACCCTCCTTCCTTCCACTTATACAGCTAGATTCCCTCCTTCCTTCCTTCCACTTATACTAGATTCCTTCCTCCCTCCCTCCTTTCTTTCCTTCCTCATTCACTTCCCTTCCTTCCTTTCTTCTTTCCTTCCATTCATATAGCTAGATTCCTTCCTCCTTCCTCCCTTCCCTCCCTCCCTCCTTCCTTCCTTCCACTTATATACAGCTAGATTCCTTCCTTCCTTCCTCTTATACTAGATTCCTTCCTCCCTCCCTTCTTTTCTTCCTCATTCACTTCCCTTCCTTCCTTCCTTCTTTTCTTCCATTCATATAGCTAGATTCCTTCCTAATTCACTCCTTCCTTCTTTCCTTCCCTCCCTCCCACCCTCCTTCCTTTCTTCCACTTATTCAGCTAGATTCCTGACTTTCTTCCTTCTTTCCTTCCATTGTATAGATTCCTTCCTAACTTCTTTCCTTCCTGATTCACTCCTTCCTTCCTTCCTTCCTTCCTTCCTTCCTTCTTTCCTTCTTTCCTTCCTTCAATTCATATAGCTAGATGCCTTCCTTCCTGATTCACTCCTTCCTTCTTCCCTTCCTTCCTTCTTGATTCACTCCTTCCTTCTTTTCTTCCTTCAATTCATATAGCTAGATTCCTTCCTTCCTTCCTTCCTTCCTTCCTTCCTTCCTTCCTTCCTTCCTTCCTTCCTTCCTTCCTTCTACACTCCTTCCCTCCTTCCTCCCCCCTCCTCTTTCCCCCCCCTTGCTTTTGTATGGGAGTCCAACTTCTAATTTTTGGGTGGCAAATACCATCCAATACCAAAAGAACCAAGGAAAAAAAATACAGCACATTGCTCAACACACCTGAGGTCAAACTGCAAATCTAAGCTGTACATAGACAAATCAAGGCAGTTGAAAAGAAAACTCTTTCTTTTCTCACATTCCTTTGATCTAAGGAGGAGAAGGCCTGCCGATACATGTCCACTGTTTTAGAAACTAACTTTTTTACCTTTCCAAGAAGCAGCTCTCATACCTAGTAATTCTCACTGAAAATATCTTGATGTCAGAAGTTAAATTGAGAAACAGGAAAGTGATATTCTATTACTACAAGTCTATCTATCTATCTATCTATCTATCTATCTATCTATCTATCTATCCACACTCACACACACACACACACAGAGAGAGAGAGAGAGAGAGAGAGAGAGAGAGAGAGAGAGAGAGAGATTTGTGTGTGTGGTGTCTGTGGGTGGGTGGATGTAGTTATATATTGTACATACTATATGTTTATGCATGGACCTAAGTTCACAGACAGACATACAAATATGACATCTGTTCCATCTACCTAGGGTAGGTTCACAAGTATTTGCCTTACCACTCTATTGCTACAACTGGTTGCTAAAACTCACTGTCTAAACACTAGAACAGAACAGAACAGAACAGAATAATGGAATGAGGAATAGAGTGGAATGGAGTGGAGTGAAATGGAATGGAATGCAATGGAATAGAATAGAATAGAATAGAATAGAATAGAATAGAATAGAATAGAATAGAATAGAATAGAATAGAATAGATGAGGAATAGAATGGAGTGGAGTGGAGTGAAATGGAATGGAATGCAATGGAATAGAATAGAATAGAATAGAATAGAAAGAATAGAATAGAATAGAATAGAATAGAATAGAATAGAATAGAATAGTTGAATGAGGAATAGAATAGAATAGAATAGAATAGTTTATTTATTTATTTATTTATTTATTTATTTACTTATTTATTTATTATATTTCTATACCGCCTTTCTCCCGTAGGACTCAAGGTGGTGTACAGTCAAGAAAAATATAGACACACAAACATCATAAAATTGCTAATTAAAATTATTACTTAGTTTGGTCAATTAAATAAAACCCAGAATTAGATAACATTTAAAAAATGTTTGAATGAGGAATAGAATGGAATGGAATGGAATGGAATGGAATGGGATGGGAAAGGGAAAAGACAAGGAGAGGAGAGGTGGGATGTTATTTTGTAAATACACAATCAGTCCAAGCTTCCTAATTTTTCTCGCCAACCTTACTAATCTCACTTTGGATTTTGGACCATCAGGAAAAGAAAAAAAATAAAATATAAATTGCAGGCATACCTGATTGTTCTTGCAAATCCAGACACTGTTCCCTTGCAGCAAGGTAAAAATTTTGGTTTTATAGCCTTTCAATTCCAGATAGCCGCTTTTTTCTGGAGGAACGGCCGTCCGTGCTCGAGAAATCGCCGGGAGGGACCTCAGAGCAGTGAAGAGGATGGTGACCCAGTTGTTCCGTTCTTCTAAAAAAAATAAGTGCACACAAAAAAAATTGACACAATGCTAAAACATCCACACAAGCGGCCACCCATGCCCCCTTCATGCTTGTTGAAATACAAGGGAGTCCTCGACCTACGACCACATTTGAGCCCGACATTTCCGTTCCTAAACGAGACAATTGCTAAGGGAATTCGGTCCCCATTTTACGACCTTTCTTTTGCACAGTTGTTGCCGGAATCGCCACAGTGGATCCGTAGGTAACCCGGTTGTTAAGTGAATTTAGCATCTCTCGTTGGTTTTTGCTTGCCAGAAGATCGTAAAAGGGGACTCACGTGATCCCCAGGACACTGCAACCGTTGTTAAGTTGTTAAGCGAAACACTGCGGTTGTTAAAAATCGGGGACACGCTTGCTAAGTGAATCTGTGTGGTTTTGTTGTGTGTTTTCGGTGAGCGTTGCCCCGTTTTTAAGGACTTTTCTTGCCACACTCATGAAAAAAATGACTGCAGTTGTTAAGTTAGTAACAAGGTTGTTAAGCGAATCTGGCTTCCCTATGGACGTTGCTCGTCAAAAGATAGTTAAACCTCCAAGTGGCCTCAATGCAGGGATGAAATGCTCCCGGTTCGGACCGGACCGCCTGATCCGGTAGCGATGGCGGTGGGTGGTTCGGAGAACCGGTAGCAAAAATCCCTGCCCCTCCCCACCACCATGCCCAGCTGAGCCACACGATCATCAGAGGCTTTTCTTTTTTTTTTTTAGTTTAAAAAATTTTTTCTACAACTTCTTCCGCCGAAAAAATGCTTTTAAAAGTTTAAAAAAAAAAGCCTCTGATGATCCCGTGGCTCAGCTGGGATCGTCAGAGGCTTTTAAAAGCATTTTTTTAAACCACCTCTTTTGCTGCAGAGGTTGCAGAAAAAATGCTTTAAAAAGTTTTTTTTAAAAAAAAAAAGTTGGCCACGCCCACCCAGTCACATTACCACCACCACTCACCAAGCCACGCCCACAGAACTGGTAGTAACAAATTTTACATTTCACCCCTGCCTCAATGACTCTCTTAAAAGAACGCAAATATCCAGCTGTCTGCAAGGAGTATAAACCTTTCCATTCCCCACCATCCAGTTAGAGGTGAAGAAGCTTCTTGGGTGAGAAGTCTTCAAAGAATAGCAAGAAAGTCCAGTGGCCTCTTGAGAAAGCACTTTTGGGACAACAGTGACCTGGATGACTGAGAATCTCCATAGACATTCATTCATTATTCATTCATTCATTCATTCATTGGTTCAATTTATATGCCGCCCTTCTCCGGAGACTCAGGGCGGCTTACAATGCGTTAAGCAGCAGCCATCATACTTTTGTATGGCAAGAAAAGTAGGGCTTTCGGCTCTCCTAAGCGGTGTTCTTTTTTATACAAAGTCAGCTTATTGTCCCCACAATCTGGGTCCTCATTTTACCTACCTCGAAAGGATGGAAGGCTGAGTCAACCTCGAGCCTGGTGAGATTCGAACTTGCAGTAATTGCAGGCAGCTGGTGCTACTTAACAACACTTTAGTCTGCTGCGCCACCAAGGCTCTTATTTAGCTATATACACTACAGAGCCGAAGAAGCTTCTGGGACGAGAAGCGAAACGTCTTCAAAGCAAAACCAGAAAGTCCAGTGGCCTCTTGCAAAAAGCACCTATAGCTAAATGTCTACGGAGATTCTCAGTCATCCAGGTTATAGTTGTCCCAAAGGTGCTTTTTCAAAAGGCAACTGGACGTACTGGTTTTTCTTTGAAGACGTTTTGCTTCTCATCCAAGAAGCTTCTTCAACTCTGGAGCAAAAATAGCTAAATGTCTACGGAAATTCTCATTCATGGAGGTCATGGTTGTCCCAAAGGTGCTTTTTCAAGAGGCAACTGGACTTCCTTGGTTTTCTTTGATGACATCTCACCCAAGAAGCTTCTTCAGCTCTGACTGGATGTGGGGAATGGCCTGATCCGCCAGTTGGGACCCTTTCTAGATCGGGATTCCCTATGCACAGTCACTCATGCGCTCGTCACCTCCCGTCTGGACTGCTCCAACTGGCGCAGAGTGCAGCCGCGTGGGTGGTTATGGGAACGACGTGGCGCTCCCGTGTAACACCTCTCCTGCGCGAGCTGCACTGGCTCCCGGTGGTCTTCCGGGTGCGCTTCAAGGTTTTGGTTATCACCTTTAGAGCACTCCATGGCTTAGGACCTGGTTTTCTACGGGACCTCCTGCTACCACCAATAGCCTCCCACCGGCCAGTACGCTCCCATAGAGAGAGGCTCCTCCGGGTGCCGTCAGCCAAACAATGTTGACTGGCGGCCCCTAGGGGGAGGGCCTTCTCTGTGGGGGCACCTACTATCTGGAATGAGCTCCCCCCGGAGATACAGAGGATCCCGGATCTGCACACCTTCCGTCGCGCGCTCAAGACTTTTTTATTTCATCAAGCTGGCCTGGCCTAAATCTTCTCCCCTTTTTAAATGTAAATTTTAATTTGTTTTTAAATTATTGGGTATTTTAAATTTGTCTCAGCCAAATTATTTAATTCGTTTTTATTCTATTTTCAATTTTTGTATTTTTGTGTTTTATTCTGTGGCTGTTCACCGCCCTGAGTCCTTCGGGAGTAGGGCGGTATATAAATCCAATTAAAAGAAAAAGAAAAAAGGATTGATATTCCTTGCGGACAGCTGGTCATTTGCATCCTTTTAGAGAGTCGTTGAGGCTGCTTGGAGGTTCACTGGTGTCCTCAGCTTCACTTCAGTGTTGCAAATGGGTGTGAGGAGCCTTCTTCCTTCTTGTTTTGGAAGACTGGAGATAGTTGATGTCTTATTCCTCCCCCTCTGTTGAGAAAGGGCTGTTCAATTTTCAATTTCTTAAAGGAAGCAGCCGAAGTGATGGGAAGACCATCAGGTGAAAAATTGACTGGATCTCCTTCGTAATGTTTACAAACACCCCACAACTAACTCTTGGCCTTTGGGCTTGATTTAAGATATTTGTATTTGATGTTTTTACTTGGCTGTTCACCACCCTGAGTCCTCAGGGAGAAGGGCGGTATACAAATTCAAAATAAAATAAAAAAATAAA
This sequence comes from Pantherophis guttatus, assembly GCF_029531705.1. The sequence goes on along the minus strand of NW_026844029.1, from coordinate 610,235 downwards.
ATTAAAAAAAAAGAAGAACTGTCAGCTTTACAGAATAAAGAAAATATTAACACCTTTATTAAGGGAACCAATGTATACAATTCTCCTTATTTATTCCTCTTGTTGTTGTTGTGTTGTTGTTGTTGTTGAAGATATCAATCCCATGCTCTAATTCTAGAAGTTTCTGTACCCGGGAATCATCAAGATTTGGCACCCTTGATCTGAAAAAGCATCAAATTCTCTGCAGCCAATCAAGGAATCCTCAGAAATGTGGCCTCACCTTCCTTTTCAGCCCTGAAGACAAATATTCGGTGTGCTGTCACCACTTCAAACTTGTTGTCTCTGTGCATCCGGACGGTAGCTATCGCGGAAAGAAGAATGATGCCCTTGGAGTAGATGTCCTGTATCAAAAGCATAAAGATACGCTTATTCGCATACAAAGGGTCCCTTCACCAAAATATTCTATTCTATTCTATTCTATTCTATTCTATTCTATTCTATTCTATTCTATTCTATTCTATTCTATTCTACCCTACCCTATCCTACCCTATTCTATTCCTTAAATCTATCCTATCCTATCCTATCCTATCCTATCCTATCCTATCCTATCCTATCCTATCCTATCCTACTCTACTCTACTCTACCTTACCCTACCCTACCCTATCCTATTCCCTATTCTATCCTATCCTATCCTATCCTATCCTATCCTACCCTATCCTACTCTACTATACCCTACCCTACCCTACCCTACCCTACCCTACCCTACCCTACCCTACCCTATCCTATCCTATCCTATCCTACTCTACTCTACTCTACTCTACTCTATTCCATTCCATTCCATTCCATTCCATTCCATTCTAATTCTTTTCTATTCCTAATTCTATTCCTAATTCTATTCTGTTCTGTTCTATTCCTAATTCTATCCTATCCTATCCTATCCTATTCCTATTCCTATTCCTATTCCTAATTCTATTCTATTCTATTTTATTCTAATTCTATTCTATTTTCTATTCTGTTCTATTCTATTCTATTCCGTTTTATTCCATTCCTATTCCATTCCATTCCATTCCACTCCTTTCCATTCCATTCTTCTGTTCTGTCCTATTCTGAAATATTCTGTAAGGGTGAATACAAAAAGGAAACCAGAGTCCCTTGTCGTACAGAATGCTAAAGGAGGCAGGATTAAAAGTAGAAGAACTTCAACTGGGTGGTAGGAAGGCTGTTGTTTCTCCTCCTCCTTCTTTATTTTGCAATCGGCTTTATTTTTAAACCGAGCAAACCACGCTTGGCTTGGTTAGACTACGGGAAGCCCAAGGACTGTAAGTAAGCTAGACTAAGATATCAATCAAAACATCCCAAAACCTCTGTCTCATACTAGGAAAACTGCAAGGATTTTCTCTACGTAAGTCACAAATAGTCCACTTCAACTCACGGTTGACTCTTTTTTTTTTCTTTAAAAAAAATAGTTATTTCCAGGCAGCAGCACCAACAACCATATTCAGAGCAAGAAGTAGCTTGTATTTTTTTTTTTTTTAAAAAAAAAAAACAATTTCCGAAGAAATACATAAATATATGTATCTCACATATATATATATATGTGAGAAGAAAAAAAAAAAGCTACCACCCACATACACAGTCCAGTGGCAAATTCTCAGAAGTGGGCTACTGCTAATGCTTATGAAACTTGTGACTAAATTTCCCCTTTCTCACTATCAAGGCAGCAAATACGTATGGGCTAGTCCTCAGTTTAGGCCTGCAATTGAGCCCAAAATGTAAGCTGCTAAGTAAGACCAAAATGTAAGTTGCTAAGTAAGTTGCATAAGTAAGTTAAGTGAGTTTCGTCCTGCAGGTTCTGACAGGTTCTGGAGAACCGGTAGCGGAAATTTTGAGTAGTTCAAAAAACAGGCAAATACCACCTCTGGCTGGCCCCAGAGTGGAGAGGGAATGGGGATTTTGCAGTATCCTTCCCCGGAGTGGGGTTTGCATGGGAATTTTGCAGTATCCTTCCCCTGGAATGGGATGGGAATGGGGATTTTGCAGTATCCTTCCCCTGGAGTGGGGTGGGAATGGGCATTTTGTAGTATCTTTCCCCTGGAGTGGGGTGGGAATGGGGATTTTGTAGTATCCTTCCCCTGGAGTGGGGAGGGAATGGGGATTTTGCAGTATCGTTCCCCTGGAGTGGGGTTTGAATGTGAATTTTGCAGTATCCTTCCCCTGGAGTGGGGAGGGAATGGGGATTTTGCAGTATCCTTCCCCTGTCACACCCACCAAGCCACGCCCACCAAGCTACACCACGCCCACCAAGCCACGCCCACAGAACCAGTAATAAAAAAAATGGAGTTCACCACTGGTTTCGTCCCATTTTACGGACCATTCATGACGCAGTTGCAATTGTTAAGTTAGCAACATAGCTGCTAAGGGAATCTGGATTTCCCATTGACATTGGTTGTCAAAAAGTCGCAAAAGGGGATCCCGTGATCCCGAGAACAATGCAACCGTCATAAATGTGAGTCAGTCACCAAGCGTCTGAATTTTGATCCTGTGACTGTGGGGATATGGTAATAATGGTCGTAAGTGTAACCAAACGGCCATAACTCACTTCTTTCAGTGATGTTCTATCATATTTCAAGACCTAAACTGGACGCCTAACATCAAAAAAAAAGAGCCTTGATAGTACAGTGGTTTAGTGCACCCTGTTATTAACACAGCTGCCTGCAATTTCTGCTGGTTCGAATCTCTCCAAGGCTCAAGGTTGACTCAGCCTTCCATCCTTTCTAAGGTAGGTGAAATGAGGACCCAGTTTGTGGGGGCAATAAGCTGACTTTGTATAAAATATACAAAAGAATGAAGGCTATTGCTTAACGCATTGTAAGCCGCCCTGAGTCTCCGGAGAAGGGCGGCATATAAATCAAATTAAAAAAAATAAAATAAAATAAAAAATTAAAAAAAAAAAAACGTCATCAAAAAAGCACAACAAAGAATGTTCTTTCTGCGCCAGCTCAGAAAGCTCAAACTGCCCAAGGAGCTGCTGATAACAGTTCTACAGAGGAATTATTGAGTGTGTCATCTGCACCTCTATAACTGTCTGGTTTGGTTCTGCAACCCAACATGACAGACATGGACTTCAGAGGATCATTAGAACTGCAGAAGAAACAATGGCTACCAACCTGCCTTCCATGGAGGACCTGTCTACTGCACGAGTCAAAAAGAGGGTTGGGAAAATATTTACAGACCCCTCGCATCCTGGACATAAACTGTTTCAACTCCTACCCTCAAAACGACGCTATAGAGCACTGCACACCAGAACAACTAGACACAAGAACAGTTTTTTCCCCAATGCCATCACTCTGCTAAACAACTAATTCCCACAACACAATTGACTAAGTCTGCATTACTATTAATCTTCTCATCGTTCCTATCACCCATCTTCTCCCACATTATTATTATTATTATTATTATTATTATTATTATTATTATTATTATTATTTCAATTTATATACTGCCCTATATGACTGCATGACTGTAACTTTGTTGCTGGTATCCGTAAGATTTATATTGACTGTTTCCTAATAGGATTTGATTGCTTACTTGTACCCTATGACTATCATTAAGTGTTGTACCTTATGATTCTTGACAAACGTATCTTGTCTTTTACGTATGCACCAAGACAAATTCCTTGTGTGTCCAATCACACTTGGCCAATAAAGAATTCTATTCTATTCTATTCTATCCTAGAACTTCATATATTCATTTCTGTATCATACATCCTCCCGTTGCCCTTTCATAAAAGGGCTTGTATCCTTACGATTTATATTGACTGTTTCCTAATAGGATTTGATTGCTTATTTTGTACCCTATGACTATCATTAAGTGTTGTACCTTATGATTCTTGACAAATGTATCTTGTCTTTTTATGTACACTGAGAGCATACGCACCGAAGACAAATTCCTCGTGTGTCCAATCACACTTGGCCAATACAGAATTCTATCTATCTTATCTATGTTGTAACTTTGGAAGATTACTAAATGAACTGTTGTAAGTCGAGGACTAACTGTATGTGCCATGCAACAAAAAAAAGAAAAGAAAAGAAAAGAAAATAGGACATGGTCCAAAAAAAATTCCTACTACAAAGAGTGTTTTATTTCCTGGACAATTTTGATGGCCATATTTCTCGTGGGTTAAAGCCATGCCTGCTTACATTCAATCATATTCTCATACGCTCAAGTTTTCGAGATGCAATCAGGTCGCTACAGAAAGAAATTTCTCTCCATTTCATCGGAATGATTTAACTCTGTTGCAAAATTCATGGCAGTTTTCTTCCATCCAGATATTATATTCTGGCATCTACAGGCATCTGCTGACTACAGCTGGAACTGCAGTCGCTCTCTACAGCAGTGGCCAAAATTGTGGAAACCTTTTGGGGGGGGAAAGTGTATTTTTCAGGTTTGATGTGGCTAATAACACCACTTTTTGGGGGGGAGTTTCAAGATAATCCTATTCCACCGCTGGAATGGCCTGGGAATAGCCCAGATCTTCACCCAATTGAAAATCTATGGAGCCGACTAAAGAAACTTGTTAGTCAGAAGCGACCCAGCAATAAAACCCAGTTAACATAAGCCATCATTCAATCTTGGTTTCACATTATGACAGCTGCAGAACTAAAAGACTTGGTTCACTCCATGGGAAGATATTGTAAGGCCATCATTCGTGCTAAAGGTTACCCAACTAAGGATTTAACTGACATGGGGATCATATTTGCATATCTCGTTTTTTCGGCATGCTTCATTTTTCTTCTTTATACTGTAACTGCTATTCTAATAGCAAATCCTTCCTAAAAGTTATTGCATGACATTCTTGATTAAATGATCTTTCCATTGATATCTAATTTTATGGTACTACTCCAAAAAAAAAAAAGTGGTGTTATTAGCTAGTTTTAGAAAATACACACTTTTCCCAAAAGGTTTCCACAATTTTGGCCACTACTGTATTTACTAGATTTTTTTCACCATCTCTTCCTTTTACCAAATCCTCTATCCTTAGAAAAAGTAGCTTATATCCGAAATGAAAGCTTTGGAGTGGGCAAAGTACTACGAAGAGCCTTGGTAGTACAGTGGTCTAAGGCACCCTGTTATTAAGCTGGTTATTAAGACCAGCTGCCTGCAATTACTGCAGGTTCGAATCTCTCCAAGGCTCAAGGTTGACTCAGCCTTCCATCCTTTCAAAGGTAGGTGAAATGAGGACCCAGTTTGTGGGGGCAATAAGCTGGCTTTGTATAAATATACAAAAGGATGAAGGCTATTGCTGAACACATTTGTAAGCCGCCCTGAGTCTCCGATGAAGGGTGGCATATAAATCAAAAATTTTTAAAAAAAATAAAATAAAAAAAAAACTACAATCTTACTACAGAACTGGGCTTTCAAATCATCCTTAAAGGAGAGAAGGGACACAGGGTGACTTTCGGTCTGAAAAGAAAAAGGAAGGAGCATTTCCAGGCCCTCGTTCGGAAGTCGAAGGGAGCAGAAGCGTAGGAGTAATTTAAACAAAGAGGGGTAAAAATCGAAGCTTAAGGAGAGCTTTTCGGTAAGCAGCAGAAGGGTAAGCAATTTCAGTGCAGAAATGTAGCAAGGAGGAAGGAAGGAAGGAAGGAAGGATCAAAGAGAGGAAGGAGGGGGAGAGGGAAGGAAGGAGAAGGGAAATGAGCGAAGAAGAAGAGAAGGGAAGGAAAGGAAAGGAAAGGAAGGGACAGGAGAGATGGGAAGGGGAGGGAGAGAGGGGAGGAAAGGATAGCTCCAGGAGCCTGGATAGCTCAACAGACTAAGCACTGTAATTTAACACCAGCTGTCTGCAATTAAAGTAAGTTCGAATCTCGCCAGGCTCAAGGTTGACTCAGCCTTCCATCCTTTCTAAGGTAGGTAAATTGAGGACCCGGTTTGTGGGGGCAATAAGCTGACTTTGTATAAAATATATACAAAAGTATGAAGACTATTGCTTAAAGCACTGTAAGCCACCCTGAGTCTCCAGAGAAGGGCGGCATATAAATCAAATTTTAAAAAAGGGGGGGAAGGGAAGGAAGGGAGGGTGGGAGGGAGAGAGGGGAGGGGAGGGAAGGGAAGGGAAGGGAAGCAGGGGAGGAGAGTGAGGGGAGGAAGGGAAGGGAAGGGAAGGGAAGGGAAGGGAAGGGAAGGGAAGGGTCAGCTCCATGGGAAGCCTAAAACTATTTTTATTGAGATTGACCATATAACAGACTTTTGCAAGTCTTACAATGTTCTCCCTTCTCCTTCTTATACTGCAGTGAATTAGGGAAGGATCTGCCTGAGCCAGTTCTGAATGTTGTTTTGTGGTGGATTTAAAAATACTTTTGCTAAGGAATAATTCCTGCCTATCTCCATCCAGGTCATATGCCTTACTTTTCTATGTCTAATAACTGCCTTCCACCTTCAGGGAGAATGAGGATCAGACCGTGAGTGACCCTGCTATCCAAAATCCTACATTTAAGCAGTTGTCTACGGCTAAGTCCACACTAATAATTTGCTCAGAGTAGAATATATATTATTTAACACGACAGACTTACCTTCTCGTTATTGTAATAAGCCATGCTTTCGCCATCAAACTTCACCCAGCGTTTCTGAAACACGTGCTTCCTACATGGGAAGAAAGTCAAAAGCAATTTGAAAAAGGGAGGAGGAGGAGGAGCAGGAGCAGCAAGAGGAAGAGAAGAAGGGAGAGGAAGAGGAGCAGGAGGAGGAGGAGGAGGAGGAGGAAGACAAAGAGGAGGGGATGGGGAGGAGGAGGAAGAGGAGGAGGAGGAGGAAGACAAAGAGGAGGGGATGGGGAGAGGAGGAAGAGGAGGAGGAGGAGGAAGACAAAGAGGAGGGGATGGGGAGGAGGAGGAAGAGGAGGAGGAGGAAGAGGAGGGGGGAGGAGGAAGAAGAAGAGAAGAAGGGAAAGGAAGAGGAGGAGGAGGAAGAGGAGGAGGAGGAAGACAAAGAGGAGGAAGAGGAAGAAGAGGAGGAGGAGGGAGAGGAAGAAGAGGAGGAGGGGGAGGAGGAAGAAGAGGAGAAGAAGGGAGAGGAAGAGGAGGAGGAGGAAGAGGAGGAGGAGGAGGAAGACAAAGAGGAGGAGATGGGGAGGAGGAGGAAGAGGAGGAAGAAGAGGAGGAGGGGGGAGGAGGAAGAAGAGGAGAAGAAGGGAGAGGAAGAGGAGGAGGAGGAAGACAAAGAGGAGGGGACGGGGAGGAGGAGGAAGAGGAGGAAGAGGAAGAAGAGGAGGAGAAGGGAGAGGAAGAAGGGGAGGAGGAAGGGGAGAAGAAGGAGGAGGAGGAGGAGTTCTGCTAGACAAATTTCCTTTCCTGTCTAGTCAGTAAAGTCTACAAATGGCAAAAATAGCACAAGAGTTCCTCTCGTTCAGGAACCTTCACAACAAAGAGGTTGCAACACCACGCATTCTCCTCTGAATTCACTTGTCATGAAATGGGCCTTTCGTGACGCAAAAGGAAGACCTCTATGAGGAATAGGTTGCCCTTCATTTTTATTTACTTATTTATTTATATCCGTCTTTTATTTGTTTTATATACAACTCAACGCGTACCACATACTTCTTCCTCCTGTTTTCTCTCCCACAACCACCTTGTGAGGTGAGTCGGGTTGAGAGAGAGTTGACTGGCTCAAAGTCACCAGCTGGTTTTCAGAACTAAGGCAGGACTACAACTCACCATCTCCTGGTGATTGACCCAAAGTTACCTAGCTGCTTTCCTGCCTGAGGCGAGACTAGAACTCACCATCTCCTGGTGATTGACTCCAAGTCACCTAGCTGGCTTTCCTGCCTGAGGCGGTACTAGAATCCACCATCTCCTGGTGATTGACCCAAAGTTACCTAGCTGCTTTCCTGCCTAAGGCAGTACTAAACTCACCATCTCCTGGTGATTGACTCCAAGTCACCTAGCTGCTTTCACGCCTAAGGTAGTACTAGAACTCACCATCTCCTGGTGATTGACCCAAAGTTACCTAGCTGCTTTCCTGCCTAAGGCGGTACTAGAACTCACCATCTCCTGGTGATTGACCCAAAGTGAACTAGCTACCTTTCATGCCTGAGGCAAGACTAGAACTCACTATCTCCTGGTGATTGACCCAAAGTCACCTAGTTCCTGCCTGAGGCGAGACTAGAGCTCACCATCTCCTGATGATTGACCCAAAGTTACCTAGCTGCTGTCATGCCTATGGCAGAACTAGAATTCATTGTCCCCTGGTGATCAACCCAAAGTGAACTAGCAAGCTTTCATGCCTGAGGTGAGACTAGAACTCACCATCTCCTGGTGATTGACCCAAAATCAACTAACTGCTTTCATGCCTAAGGCGGTACTAGAATTCAATGTATCCTGGTGATTGACCCAAAGTGAACTAGCCAGCTTTCATGCCTGAGGCGGGACTAGAACTCACCCCTTCCCGATGATTGACTCAAAATCACCCAATCTGCTTTCCTGCCTAAGGTGGTGCTAGAACTCACCGTCCCCCAGTTTCTAGCCTGCTGCCTCAACCTGTAGGCCAGGGGTGTCAAACTCAGTTTCACTGAGGGCTGTGGTTGACCTCGGGGGGTGGGGGACGGGACACTGGGTGGGTGTAGCCAACTGGATGGGTGTGGCCATCTTGACGTCACTCACTGGGTGGGGCCAATTGGGTGGGCGTGGCCAGCTTGACGCCACTCCCCAAACTGTTATCATGTTTCCTCTTCGCACTGGGTAGACCAGGCCGAAGCCATACTGGCCTGATGTTTCCTCTTCACATTGGGTAGACCAGGCCCAAGCGACGCTGGCCGGCCCCTTACATTTTCTAGGACAGCCCCACTGACCGGATCTGACCACAGACAGACAGCCCCACGAGCCTTGTATTCGACACCCCTGCCGTAGACAAAACTGGGTCTCTAACATCAATAAAATCATCATAATTACATAATCATTATAACGGACTCTTTTTTTTGGCAACGTACCCTTGAGGAGAGAGTTTATCCAGCCAACCTTCCTTAACCTTCTTTGCTGCCGGAGCGTAAAAGCAGGCATAAGGTGTGATTGTGTCGTGGAAGCCAGGGACTAATTCATCACCGCAAACAGCCGGGGAAGAAAACATCTGGTCTTTCACATCGAGATCCAGACTCCCGCTTTTGAATTCTCCGAGGCCCTTTGTAGGTTTATATTTTCCCCTCCAAGCGTAGCGAGAACATTCTTTCAATAAAGAAGATTCAGCTTCACCGACAAATCTGTTCGGAAAGGGACTCTGGTCTCCTTGGGAAGTCAATTCAGAGTCCTTTACGTTTTCGGAGGTTTTCTGAGTTTGATTACTAGTAGCCAAACTAAAGAAGAAGAAGAAAAGAGGGAGGGGAAAAGGATAATGTTACTTCCAGCATCCCATTTGGCTCCGAAGAGATGCTGGCACCTGGTGATTTTGGAATGTGATTTTCCTGCTGATAAAACAGGTTGCTTTTCTATCTTCAAAATCAAACCCACAGCTCTAGGATTACCATATTTTTCGGAGTATAAGACGCACCTTTCCCCCCCCAAAAAAAGAGGATGAAAATCTGGGTGCGTCTTATACTCCGAATGTAGCCCCGCCCAGCTTCTCAAACGGAGGTTTTAGAGGCTGAAAAAAGCATCAGAAAAGAAGCTTCAGAAAAGAAGCCTCCAAACAGAACTTCAGAAAAGAAGCCTCCAAACAAGAGCTTCAGAAAAGAAGCCTCCAAACAGAGCTTCAAAAAAGAAGCCTCCAAACAGAGCTTCAGAAAAGAAGCCTCCAAATAGAGCATCAGAGGCTTTTTTTCTGTTTCGGAGGCTTTCGGAGGCAGGAATTTTTTTTTTTTTCTGAAACAGAGTTTCAGAAGTTTCAGAGGCTGAAAAAAAAGCAAAAAAAGGCAAGGCACAGAGCTCACAACCAAGGAACCTATTGCTAAAATTCACCTCTGGAAACAGCTGATTGGGGGTATTCCGGGAGGCCGATCCACCTACCAATCAGCTTTTTACTTATTTTCCTCCCCAAAAACTACGGTGCGTCTTATACTCCGGTGCGTCTTATACTCCAAAAAATATGGTAGCTAGTAAACTACAAGCAACTCCTTGGTTTACAACTGCAATGGAGCCCAACATTTCTTGTCGCTAAGCAAGGCAGCAGTTCAGGGAGTATTGCGATTTTTTCCCCTACTTTTCATTGTGTTTATTTACACAGGGAAGCAACTGTCACCGTAACAGGAAGAGATTACAGAGAAATATACAGCCAGCAGAGATGCATCAAGCTGATCTTTCAGCTGCAGAAATTTTAATCTGGGCCACTTATTAAAGGTGAGTGTCTTGGACCAATTTAGCCTTGCTTCATCACACACAACTCAAAAGAGTAGGGGAAAAAGGAAAGTGGAAATCAGAGAGAATATTTCCTGACCCTATTAACCAGGGGTGAAATCCAGCAGGTTCTGACAGGTTCTGGAGAACCAGTAGCAGAAATTTTGAGCAGTTTGGAGAACTGGCAAATGCCACCTCTGGCTGGCTCCAGAGTGGGGTGGGAATGGAGATTTTGTAATATCCTTCTTCCAGGAGTAGGGAGGGAATGGGGATTTTGCAGTATCCTTTCCCTAGAGTGGGGTGAGAATAGAGATTTTGCAGTATCCTTCCCCTGCCATGCCCACCAAGCCACGCCCACACAATCAGTAGTAAAAAAATTTGGATTTCACCACTGCTATTAACCTGTGATACCCAGCTCTGCGGCCATACGGCTCAGTCCAAATTTCTAAGAATTGTCCTCCGAGTTCTTTAGAGATCCCGTTTTGACTCTACCATCTCTGCTCCAACTCATCGTCTTTGAAAGTTCTGCATTGCCACCACTTTGTAAGAAAACTACTCCTTAATGCAGGGGTTGGCAACCTTAGACTCTCAAAGAGCCACAAAGGTCCTAACCGGAAGCCCCCGTTCAATTCTGGAGCCGACCGGAAGTCCGGTTCCCCCATCATAGTCTCCTCCTAGTACGGTGTCCTTTTTTCTCTGCTGACCGGATGTCCGGTTCCCCCACCAAAGAGTCTCCTCCTAGTGCAGCATCCTTTTTCCTCTACCTGTCCTAACCGAAAGCCCTATCAATTGTGGAGCGGACCAGCAACAGGGAGCTGCAGCAGAGGGATGAAAGAGCCACATGCGGCTCCAGAGCCACGGGATACTGACCCCTGAGTAAGAAACTGATAGATACAGATTAACAGAGTTGGAAGGGACCTTGTAGGTCATCTAGTCCAACCCCCCACCCAAGCAAGAGACCCTACACCATTTCTGACAAATGGCAGTCCAATCTCTTCTTGAAACTTCCAGTGATGAAGCTCCCACAACTTCTGAAGGCAACTTCTGTTCCATGGGTTGATTGTTCTCATTGTCAGAAAAATTCTCCTTATTTCTAGGTTGAATCCTTGATCAGTTTCCATCCATTATTCCTTGTTTGGCCTTCAGGTGCTTTGTAAAATAGCTTGACCTCTTCCTCCTCTCTGTGGGAGCCGCTCAAATATTTGAAGACTGCTATCCTGTCTCCCCTCGTCCTTCTCTTCACTAGACTAGCCATGCTCAGTTCCTGCAACCGTTCATTGTATGTTTTAGCCTCCAGTCCCCTAATCAGGGGTGAAATGCTCCCGGTTTTGGACCGGTTCAACCGAACCGGCCGGTGGTTCAGAGAACCGGTACTGATGGCAGCTCGAGGCTCCACCCACCCGCCTGATCGTCCTTACTTCTTGGTTTTAACCAGGAAGTAACCTTTTTTTTTACCCTCTGTGCATGCGCAGAAGGGTTTGCAAATGCGCAGAGGGTCAGCGCGTGCATGTGATGCGTGTGTGCAAGCAAAGCGAGCGCATGTGATGTGCATGACACATGCACTTCCGAATCAGTAGGGAAGGTAAGTAGATTTCACCCCTGCCCCTAATCTTCCTGGTTGCTCTTCCCTGCACTTTTTCTAGAGTCTCAACATCTTTTTTTACAGTGTGGTGACCAGCTCTGGATGCAGTATTCTAGGTGTGGTCTTAATAAGGCTTTATAAAGGGGTATTAGTACCTCACTTGATCTTGATTGTATCCTTCTGTTCATGCAATTTAGGATTGTGTTGGCTTTTTTGGCTGCCACCGGAAACTGCTGGCTCATATTTAACTGGTTACTTAGCCTGATATTGTCCGCAGGAAGAGAAGTGAGCTGAAACCCCCCCCAAAAGCTAACAAAGAAATATGATTATTTCAGCCCATGGAGGAAACTGAATTAGCAACCATGCATCCTGGTGCTTCTTTTCTTGAACTTGGTATAAAAATGTAAGCACACGCCTCCCCTAACCCAAACATAACAAAAACAGAGGCTGGCCTTATTCATTTCCTTCCTACCAGACACTTAGAAATGAGCTCCAGATGGAGAGAACAACATCCTGCCTGCAATGCAGGAGATGACTTTGTTCCTATTAGCAAAGTCTGGAAAATGTAAAAAAGAAGTGGAGACTCTAGAAAGAGTGCAGAGAAGAGCAACAAAGATGATTAGGAGGCTAAAACAAGAATGGTTGATGAAATTGAGTATGTCTAGTTTAATGGAAAGAAGCACTAGAGGGAACGTGAGAGCAGTCTTCCACAGGGGTGAAATGCTATCGGTTTAGATCGGTTCGCCCGAACCGGTAATTTTTTTTTTTTTTAAAAAAAAAAGAGGATTTAAGCAACCTTCTAAAACAATGAATCTCAATCCAAATCAAATCTTCCAGCTGGGTGTGTAGACCCTGCTTTATATCATCTGTGAATGCTACAGTTTAAAAAAATAAATTAAAAATAAGACCGATGTACAATTTTGACCCACGTTCATGTGTAATCAATGAATCCGAAATAGATTTGGATTTTTTTTCCCCCCCTGCATTTTTAATCCAATACCCTGTTCTGCTCGGCATTCTTTTCTTTTCTTTATCCTCTTCTAACACCTCTGAGGGTTCCTTGCTGTAGATTTCCTGGAAGAATAATAAATAAGAGAGTTAGACAAAGTTAAGGCAAATTGTCCCGGTCTTTAGATTACAGTATTAACAGGGGTGAAATGCTACCGATTTGGTCCGGTTCGGGCAAATCGGTAGTAAAAAAAATGCTACCTGTTCAGGCGAACCAGTATTTCCGATGATCAGCTGGGCGACGATCAGCTGTGACGCACGATTTATATTAGCCAGACTCGTCAGATTTCCTGCTTTCTAGTTAATCTAAATCGTGTGGCACAGCAGATTCCCCCCACCCCTCACTGTTCTATTTATGTTTGCAGACTCGGAAGGCTTCCTAAGACTGGACTAGAACTCCCAGTTTCTGGTGATTGGCCCAAAGTCACCCAGCTGGATTTTATGGCTAAGGTGGGATTTGATGGTCTCTTACCTTCTAGGCTGGTGCCTTAACCACTAGGCCAAGTGCTGGTCTTGCTCAGTGGAGCTATAATGTTCCTTCTCAACAGTCCGCAGTTGGGATCTAACTAAGAGATCAACCGATATGTACCTAGGCCTATTACCTGTACACAAAACTATACCTATATCTATCTACAATTGCCCTTGGAAAGATAAAGCCTAGGCCTCAGGCCCAGCACTGACATCTGGAGGCCCCTCGGTGAGGAAGAAGGGAAGTTTTAAAATGTGATGGGTGGGTGGGTGGGTGGGTGGGTGATGGAAGGAAAGAAAGAAAGAAAGAAAGAAAGAAAGAAAGAAAGAAAGAAAGAAAGAAAGAAAGAAAGAAGAGAGAGAGAGAGAAGATTAGAGACAGACAGACAGACAGAGATGGATGGATGATGGAGATGGATGGATGGATGGACGGATGGACAGACAGACAGACAGACAGATAGATTAGAGAGACAGACAGACAGAGACAGAGTGATGATGGATGGATAGATAGATAGATTATATAGAGAGAGACAGACAGTCAGATAGACAGAGACAGACAGTGATGGATGGATGGATGGATGGATGGATGGATAGATAGATAGATAGATAGATAGATAGATAGATAGATAGATAGATAAGAGAGAGAGACAAACAGCAGACAGAGACAGAGTGATGATGGATGGATAGATAGATTATATATATAGAGAGAGACAGACAGACAGATAGACAGAGACAGACAGTGATAGATGGATGGATGGATGGATGGATGGATGGATGGATGGATGATGGACGGATGAGACAGACAGACAGACAGACAGACAGATAGATTAGAGAGACAGACAGACAGAGACAGAGTGATGATGGATGGATAGATAGATAGATTATAGAGAGAGACAGACAGTCAGATAGACAGAGACAGACAGTGATGGATGGATGGATGGATGGATGGATGATGGATGGATGGATAGATAGATAGATAGATAGATAGATAGATAGATAGATAGATAGATAAAGAAGAGAGAGACAAACAGGCAGACAGAGACAGAGTGATGATGGATGGATGGATGGATGGATGGATGGATGGATGGATGGATAGAAAGAAAGAAAGAAAAATAGATAGATTAGAGAGAGAGACAGACAGACAGACAGACAGAGAAAGTGATGATAGATGGATAAATTGCTGGATGATTTAAGAGTACTGGCCTCAGTTGTTTTACCTGTATACATACCCATACCCAAATAGCCCAGTTCACCTGGTGTAAACACCATAGTTGTAAAAGCTTCCTCTTAAGCAGGCCACGTTCAGCCTGCCAAATCATTTAAGTACGCTCTTATCTTAGACCGGAGCAGCTACCTCTCCTTCAAGATCTCAGCATCTGACCTCAAACTAAGGTTAGATTTTCTGGAGTAGGAGGGGAACACCTACTCATTCTGTTTTACGTACAACCAGGACAACCTACGGCCTTGCCCACGGAGCCCACATGAAGGGCGCGTGGTCAGTGGAAGGAGGAAACAGACAAGGGGAACTTCTCTCCACGAAGTTTCACTTCGAGTCACTGAAACCCGCAGTGCAATTTCCTTTATTCCGGATTTGTTGGCAGGTTCCGCTGGTTAGCTGACAATGTGCCACCTCAGGGTGGCCACGCTGAAGAGGGGAAGTGGCGGAGAACCACAAAAAATGCACGAGGTCACGGACGGGTGGAGGCTAAGTTTGGAGACGCTTTGTGGGTTCCAGCTCTGAGGTCTCTATTCTTAAATGTTCTTCAATTGTTCTTAAATGTTCTTTCATAACTTAAATGTCAGTTATCACACTCAAATCAGCCAGGAAACATATTGGCATTTCATAAAATAAATCACATAATGGCAAAGTTGGAAGGGACCCTTGGAGGTCATCCAGTCCAACCCCCTGCTCAAGCAGGAGATTGTTACAGAATCACATAATGACAAAGTTGGAAGGGACCCTTGGAGGTCATCCAGTCCAACCCCTGGCTCGAGCAGGAGACCTTAGTCCCGTGATGGCGAATCTATGGCACGCGTGCCACCTGGAGCCGTATCGGTGGGCACACGAGCTAAGCTCCGGAGCATATGCGCGCGCCGGCCACCTGATTTTTCAGGCCTTCTGGGCCCACCGGAAGTAGGGAAACAGGCTGTTTCCTGCCTCCGGAGGGCCTGGGGGTGGGTAGGGAAGGCCCGTTTTTTGCTCTCCCCAGGCTCCAGAGCCTCTCTAGGAGCCTGGGGAGGGCAAAAACAGCCTCCCCCCCCACCAGAGGCCCTCCGGTGGCTGGAAACGGCCCGTTTGCCAACTTCCGGTGGGATTGGAAGGCCCATTTTCTCCAAAGCACCTGAGGGCAGGACAAGAAGCAATGGGTGGAAACTAATCAAGGAGAGAAGCAACTTAGAACCTGCTGGATTTCACCCCTGCTTCCAACTCCGTTATTCTATTCCATCTCTTAGATCCACTGTACAGATTGTGCATATAGGAAAAATGCCCTACTTGCTTAATGATTTAAATGGGGTCTCAAATTAACCTCCCCCCAAAAAAACAAACCCCCAACTCTCTCTAGGAATGCAGCTATGCTGTTTCAGCTGCTCCATTGCAAATTGCAATTATGATGGGCTATGCAGAGCCACGGAGAATATTTTAATGTAATCCCAGGCATTATTTTCCTGGAGTGAATTCCTTTCATTAGGGCGTTAGTAAATAATTCCATTCATATAGGTGGATGGCTGCGGGCTGATTGTCTGCGTAGGTTGAGGCGTATTGATGTCCACACACCTTCCCTAACTTTACACAATAAGAAAGCACAGCACTGGTAAATTAATTCGGAATTTCCAATGGTGTGGGGAAATGGTTTCATAGCAGAAGTGAACGTCTTCTGAAATCCATAGGCACTTTCAGAGGGGGAAGGATGCCATTTAACTGTGTTTTAAAGAAACAACTATATTCTGTTGGCAAATATTATTTTAATACCCAGGCTGGTTTTTCAGGTTGTTAAAATGCAACGAAAGAACAGGACAGGACAGGACAGGACAGGACAGGGCAGGGCAGGATAGGATAAGAAATAGGATAGGATAGGATAGGATAGGATAGGATAGGATAGGATAGGATAGGATAGGATAAGAAATAAAATGGAATGGAATGGAATGGAATGGAATGGAATAGAATAGAATAGAATAGAATAGAATAGAATAGAATAGAATAGAATAGAATAGAATAGAATAGAATAGAATAATGGAATGTGGAATAGAATGCAATGCAATGGAAAGGAAAGGGACAGAACAGAAGAATGGGATGGGATGGGATGGGATGGAATGGGTTGGGTTAGAGTAGGGTAGGGTAGGGTAGGTAGGGTAGGGTAGGGTAGGGAAAGGAATCCGGCAAGGCTGTATACTGTCACCCTGTCTATTTATTTATTTTTAATTTGATTTATATGCCGCCCTTCTCCGGAGACTCAGGGCGGCTTACAATGCGTTAAGCAATAGCCTTCATACTTTTGTATATTTTTACAAAGTCAGCTTATTGCCCCCACAAACTGGGTCCTCAATTTACCTACCTTAGAAAGGATGGAAGGCTGAGTCAACCTTGAGCCTGGGGAGATTCGAACTTACAGTAATTGCAGACAGCTGGAGTTAAATTACAATGCATTAGTCTGCTGAGCTATCCAGGCTCCATATTTAACTTATATGCAGAGCACATCATGAGAAAGGCGGGGCTAGATGAATCAAAAGTTGGAATTAAGATTGCCGGGAGAAATATCAACACCCTCAGATATGCAGATGATACCACTCTAATGGCAGAAAGTAAAGAGGAACTAAAGAGCCTCTTGATGCGGGTGAAGGAGGAGAATGCAAAAGTCGGCTTGGAACTCAACATTAAAAAAACTAGGATCATGGCATCCGGGCCTCTCAATTCTTGGCAAATAGATGGGGAAGAAATGGAGGAAGTGACGGATTTTATTTTCCTGGGCTCCAAGATCACCACAGATGGGGACTGCAGCCAAGAAATTAAAAGAGGCTTGCTCCTGGGGAGGAAAGCTATGGCAAATCTAGACAGCATTCTACTGTAAAAAGCAGAGACATCACCCTACCAACAAAAGAGCGTATAGTCAAGGCTATGGTATTCCCAGTTGCAGTGTCTGGCTGTGAAAGTTGGACCATAAGAAAGGCTGAGCACCAAAGGATGGAGGCCTTTGAACTCTGGTGCTGGGGAAGATTCCTGCAAGTCCCTTGGACTGCAAGGCGATCCAACCGGTCAGTCCTAGAGGAGATCAACCCTGACTGCCCTTTAGAAGGCCAGATCCTGAAGAGGAAACTCAGATACTTTGGCCACCTGATGAGAAGGAAGGACTCCCTGGAGAAGAGCCTAATGCTGGGAACAGTTGAGGGCAAAAGAAGAAGGGGACGACAGAGAACGAGGTGGCTGGATGGAGTTACTGAAGCAGTAGGCATGAGTTAAATGGACTCCAGAGGATGGTAGAGGACAGGAAGGCCTGGAGAAAAGTTGTCCATGGGGTCACGATGGGTCGGACACGACTTTGCAACTAACAGCAACAACAACAAGGATAAGGTAGGGTAGGGTAAGGTAGGGCCATTTTTCCGTCTCCCGTTTTTTGCTCTCACCAGGCTCCAGAGCTTTTCTAGGAGTCTGGAGAGGGCGAAAATGGCCTTACCCACCCCCCTGAGGCCCTACAGAAGCCGGAAACCACTAGTTTTCCACCTTCCAGACCTATCAGAAGTCAGCAAACAGCCTGTTTGCCGACTTCCAACCGGAGGGTCTCTGGGGGGGTGGGGAAGGCTGTTTTCACCCTCCCCAGGCTCCTAGGAAGGCTCTGGAGCCTGGGGAGAGCAAAAAACAGACCTTCCGATCCCACCAGAAGTTGGCAAACGAGCCGTTTCTGGCCTCTGGAGGGCCTCCAAGGGGTGGGGAAGGCCGTTTTCGCCCTCTCCAGGCTCCTAGAAAGCCTCTGCAGCCTGGGGAGAGAGAAAAATGGGTCTTCCCCACCACCCCCCGAGGCCCTCCGGAGGCAGGAAACAGCCTGTTTCCCTACTTCCGGTGGGCCCAGAATTCCTGAAAAGTCAGCTGGCCGGCACGCGCATCTTGTTCACATGATTACGTTTCTTGAATGGATTGGTAATGCCATCCTGGACTAGGCCTACTTTTGGCGTTATCCAGCAAAGATAAAGATAAATAGAAAGAGAGACTCATAACATGAGTGTCTGTCTGTCTGTCTCTCTCTCTCTCTCTCTCCTTCTCCACCCCCCTCTCTCCCTCTTTCCCTTTCTCCCTTTCTCCCTTTCCCACCAGTGGTAGTATTCAGCCAGTTCGGACAAGTTGGGCGAACCGGTAGTGACGACCTGCGAGTGGGCCCGCCCATCCACCCAACCGCCCTGGTGCTATGCTGTCCTATCTAACCACATTTTCTAAGCTGCGTGCATGCGTGCAAGCGAGAGCAAAGCACATCCGTGAAAGGCCGTGCACATGTAGGGAAGGCGTGCAGGCTCTCACATTTTCGGTGTGCGGCAAACCGGTGGTAAAATTATGTGTGTTAGGAAATGAATATTACCTACCTTGTTGGGTTGGCAATATATAAACCATCAATATAGCTTTAAGACTGCTGTATTGCATCATACTGTGTCCTCATTGGTTAGCTCTGTAGCCAATCTCCTTAAGAGGGAGCTAGAAACATGGTTTGTTTCTTTTTGCTGTTCTTGCTCTCTGATATCTCTGTATGCTACTGTTTGCAAATCCAGAAGAACTGTTTATTGTGAATGACTACAACGACTGGTAAGAAGACTTTGTTATTGGATTATCCCTGGACTGTCGTTTTGCTATCTCCTGCTTTATATGTGTATGACCTGGACTGTTTATTGGACTGTGCCTTACTATTTCCTGAAAGTAAACACAACTCAGTGTATCTGTGTGCTGACTGTGTTTTATTCATACCTACTCTCAATCACTTTCATGTACACACCCTTGCTACTCAAGAGTTACTCTGCGAATTCCTTAACAATGTGAAACCCACCTCCGTCTCCCACACATTCAACCGTTCCACCATTATTGGAACGTAACTGCAGACTTCTAGGTAGTAAGCAACTCACCATGTCTTCAGGAGAATTCATAAGGAAGGTCTCACCATAGGGAGAAATGGGAGGTGGCTTTTCTTCAGCTGGCTCTCCTGGGAAAATAAAACAGACAAGACACGCTCACAGTGTCATCCTGTGTCATCTCTAACACATGGTCCTTTGTGACTGCATATCAGTTCCGACCTGCAGAAAAATCCTAGCTTGCAAATGGTTGACCGATCTCTTTTTGAAAGCCTACAGAGACGGAGCATCCACAATTTCTGGAGGCAAATTTGTTCCACCGGTTAATTAACTCTCACTTTTAGGAAATTTCTCCTTAGTTCTAGGTTGCTTCTCATCTTGGTTAGTTTCCATCCGTTGTTTCTTCTCTTGCATTTTGGTGCTTTGGAAAATAGTTTGAGACACCCCCCCCTCTCGTCTTTGTAGGAGCCCCTCAAATATTGGAAGACTGCTATCATGTCCCCTCTAGTCCTTCTTTTCATTAGACTAGACATACCCAATTCCTGGAACCGTTCTTCATATGTTTTAGTCTCCGTGCCTTTAATTATCTTAGTTGCCTTTCTCCGCACTTCTTTCAGAATAGTGCTCTGGTCAAATATAGGGTTTTTTTGCAAATCCTCAAGTTGGCACATTCCAGGAAGAAGTAATTGCATTTATGAAATTTGGCTTTGAAACAAAGTTTAAAGTATTTTGGGGTACTTGATATTCTCAAGTAAACATTTTTTAAAATGTTATCTAATTTTAGGTTCTATTTAATTGGGCCAAACTGTGTTATAATAATAATTTTAATTAGCAATTTTATGATGGTTGGGTATCTATATTTTTCTTGACTGTACACCGCCTTGAGTCCTACGGGAGAAAGGCGGTATAGAAGTATAATAAATAAATAAATAAAATAAAATAAGTATCTGGAAAAACAAAAATGGAATTTCTAGGCCTTTCTGACTTCAATGTTGCCAAGCTATATCTACGGCTCCCATTGCTAAGTATAGATCTGATACTACTTGCAACATACAAATGATTCTGGACAGAGATCATTTATGGATGATCACAATGAAATATGATAATCCTTTACAGAAACTGCCCTGTGGATTTTTTTCCCCTTACAGTCACGCCAGAGAAGAAACACATATTATTATGTCTGCTATTGTTTTATTCTTCTCTCTCTCTCTCTCTCTCTCTCTCTCTCTCTCTCTCTCTCTCTCTCTCTCTCTTTTGCCCTTTTAAATCCTTCCCTTCCCTTCTGTAGAACTAAAAGTTTTTAAAAAAATTAAATCCATACCTCCGTGCTTGAAGTTGCGAGCGAAATCAAGTGGTGTCCTTGAATTGCAGACAAGCAACGTGTCAGATTTCAGATCGGCGGGCGGGCAAAGCTGTTGAAACTTGCCCTTAACTCTTAATTAAGTGAACTAAAAACCCAGCAAAATATTACGGCGTAATATTTTTAATCAGATCTGTCTTCCCACAGCAAGGGCTGTATTGACATTTACAGGCCTGCCGAGGGTGTCCAACTTTGCAATGCAGAAAATTTGACTCTTATAACTAATCCCAGAGGCGAAGATGCCCTCAAAAAGGAAGGTGAGATTTTGCCCGGAGTCATCTATTCCTACAAACCTAGTGGTGGGATTCAGCCGGTTCGCACCATTTCAGGAGAACCGGTTGTTAACTTTCTGAGCAGTTTGGTGAATTGGTTGTTGGAAGAAATCATTAGGGCAGAGAACCGGTTGTTAAATTACTTGAATCCAGTGATGGGATTCAGCCGGTTCGCACCACTTCGGGAGAACCGGTTGTTAACTTTCTGAGCAGTTTGGCAAACTGGTTTTTGGAAGAAATCGTTAGGGCAGAGAACCAGTTGTTAAATTACTTGAATCCCACCACTGTACAAACCACAATGGGCCCAATCTTGTGATCAACCATGACCTGGATGACTGAGAATCTCTACAGACTTTTAGCTATGGAATTTGGGATGAACAGCCTTCAAATGGTATGCAAGTAGGAACGGATTTCCAGAAAAATTACAGACTCCAGGAACCATTAGCGCTACTCAGGTGACCCTGAGGACAAAGGCAAACCTCCAAGTGGCCTCAACGACCCTCTAAAAGGATGCAAATGACCCGCTGTCTGCAAGGAATATAAATGTTCCCCACCATCCAGTCAGAGCGGAAGAAGCTTCTTGGATGAGAAGCAAAATGTCTTCCAAGAAAAAAAACAAGAATGTCGAGTTGCCTCCTGAAAAAGTACCTCTGGGACAATGGGCTCAATCCAACAAAATGAAATATAATGTGGAGAAAAGCAAAATTTTACATTTAGGAGAGAAAAACCAAAGTTACAAGTACAGATGAGGTGAAACCTGGCTCAAAAACAGTAATTGTGAGAAGGAACTTGGAGCCCTAAAGGTAAAAGTAAAGGTTCCCCTCGCACGTATGTGCTAGTCGTTCCCGACTCTAGGGGGTGGTGCTCATCTCTGTTTCAAAGCCGAAGAGACAGTGCTGTCCGAAGACGTCTCCGTGGTCATGTGGCCGGCATGACTCAACGCCAAAGGCGCACAGAACGCTGTTACCTTCCCACCAAAGGGGGTCCCTATTTTTCTACTTGCATTTTTTAAAAGTGCTTTCGAACTGCTAGGTTGGCAGAAGCTGGGACAAGTCACGGGAGCTCACCCCGTTACGCGGCACTAGGGATTCGAACCGCTGAACTGCCGACCTTTCGATCACCAAGCTCAGCGTTTTAGGCACTGAGCCACCGCATCCCCCTCTTGGAGTCGTAATGGACGATTACTTAAATATGAGCCAGCCGTGTACAAAAAAAACGTAACAATGTCCTTGATTGTATAAACAGAATCAAAATCATGGGAAGTAGTAGTACCTCTTTATAAAACCTTAGTAAAGCCCCACCTGGAATACCGCATCGAGTTTTGGTCACCACGTTATAAAAAAAGCAATGTTGAGACTTTGGAAAAAGTACGGAGAAAGGCAACTAAGATAATTAAAGGCCCGGAGACTAAAACATATGAAGAACAGGGTATGGCCAGAAGGACTAGAACAGCGGTCACCAACTGGTAGTCCACAAGAAAATTTTGGTGGTCCGCAGAAAAATTATTTGCATTTTTTATATTGCACTAAATCAGGGGTCCTCAAACTACGATCCCTGGGCCGGATACATGCAATGAACGTTTGTGTTGCTGCAAAGAGTCTCCCCCTTTGGGGTCTTTTTGTGTGGATCGGAGAGGGGCAGAGATTCTGACTTGGGGTCTGCTTCAGCCTCCTGGTGTGGGGCTTTGGGCGAAGGCTGGAGGGAAGTGCCGCTGGTGGCAAAGAGCCGGAGGGCCTTGTTCCAGTGGGACTGCATCATGGCGTGGAACTGGCTGACTATCTCAGCCCGCTGAGCCTCCAGGCGCCGGTATCTGGCCTTGCAGTCCCGCAGGTCTTCCCTCTGCTTGGAAAGCCTATGCTCCTAGTCCTCAGTGAGGTGCTTCTGCTGAGCCTCCTTCTTGGTCAGATCCAATTTGAACTGAGCCAGTTATTTTTCCAACTCTTTCTCGTGGTGGCTGCTTAGCTCCAATAACTGCTTCCTTTTGGGGCCTAAAGAGTCCGGGTGGGGAGGGGAGGAGTGGCTGGGAGGGGAGGGGCAAGTAGAGGTTGGTGAGGCGCCCCTCGATGTGAGTGACATCGAGTTGACCACGCCCACCAAGTCACATGACCAACTAATCACGCCCACCCAGCCGGTCATTAGGCAGATCATGTTAGTGGTCCGCGGGGTTTAAAATTATGGATTTAGTGGTCCCTGAGGTCTGAAAGGTTGGTGACCCCTGGACTAGAAGGGGACATGATAGCAATATTCCAATATTTGAGAGGCTGCTACAAAGAAGAAGAGGTCAACTTATTTTCCAAACCACCAGAGGGCAGGACAAGAAACAAAGAATGGAAACGAATCAAGGAGAGAAGCAATCTGGAATGAAGAAGAAACTTCCTAACAGTGAGGACAATTAACAGAAGTTGCCACCAGAAGTTGTGGGGGCTTCATCACTGGAGGTTTTTAAGAAGAGACTGTCACTTGTCTGAAATGGTATAGGGCAGTGATGGCTAACCTTTTTGCCATCGCGTGCCAGGAACGCGGGGGGGGGGGTTAGTCACGCCTGCGCATCCACACCTATAATTCTATGCACCTCATGCATGCACGCACAACCTCCCCACTCCTCCTGCTCCTGACATGCGATGGCCCAGTAGGCCCGTTTTTGGCTGTTCCCAGGCTCCAGAGCCTTTCGTTTTTGGCCTCCCCAGACTTCTAGAAAGGCTCTGGGCCTGGGGACAGCAAAAAAATGGGTCTTCCAGTCCCACCAGAAGTTTCCGGCCTCTGGAGGGCCTCCAGGGGACTGAAAGCTGTTTTCGCTTTCCCCAGGCTCCTAGAAAGACTCTAGAGCCTAGGGACAGCAAAAAAAATGGGTCTTCCGGTCCCACCAGAAGTTTCCGGCCTCTTGAGGACCTCCAGGGGAGGGAAGGCTGTTTTCACCCTCCCCAGACTCCTAGAAAGGCTCTAGAGCCTAGGGACAGGAAAAAAAATAGGTCTTCCGGTCCTACCAGAAGTTTCCAGCCTCTTGAGGGCCTCCGGGGGGGGGGGGGGTGTTTTCACCCTCCCCAGACTCCTAGAAAGGCTGTGGAGCCTGTGGAGAGAGAGAAAAACGGGCCTTCCCCACCACCACCCCCCAAGGCCCTCCGGAGGCAGGAAACAGCCTGTTTCCCTACTTCTGCGTGCCGAAGCTGAGCTCGCGTGCCCACCGATATGGCTACGTGTGCCACCTGTGGCATGTGTGCCATAGGTTCGCCATCACGGGTATAGGGTCTCCTGCTTGAGCAGAGGGCTGGACTACAAGTCCTCCAAAGTCCCTTCCAGCTCTATTCCGATTGATTGATAGAACCTGCTTCACATCGAAGTCAATTCTGTCTGACCTTTCTTAGCAACGACATAGAAGCCGCTGAGAAGATGCACTTTATTCTGCCAAGCTAGATTAGCTAGTATGATTTCCTGCTGATCCTCATTCCACGCGCTAACCAAGTCTAAACCTGTTTAAGCTTTCTCTGAAATCAGCCAAGGCCGATTGCCGTACACACACTAGAATCGTGATGCTGGCAAAATTCAAGCAACAGCCCGCTTGAAAAGGTTGCATTCGATTCAATTTGAATTCAGGAGCTGCCTGCGTGGGGGAAGTTTATACTACACAGCAGTGGTGAAATCTAAAATTTGTTACTACCGGTTCTGTGGGCGTGGGTTGGTGGTGGGGGGGGGGGAGTAATGTGACTGGCTGGGTGTGGCCAATTTTTTTTTTAAGTTTTAAAACCATTTTTTCTACAACCTCTTCTCAGGCGAAGAGGTTGTAAAAAAAAATGCTTTCAAAAGCCTCTGACAATCCCAGCTGAGTTGCCTGATCGGCAGAGGCTTTTTTTTCCTTTTAAATGCCTCTGACGATCAGGCAACTCAGCTTGGATCGTCAGAGGCCTTTAAAAGAAAAAAAGCCTCTGACAATCAGGCAACTCAGCTGGGATCGTCAGAGGCCTTTAAAAGAAAAAAAAGCCTCTGACGATCAGGCAACTCAGCTGGGATCGTCAGAGGCTTTTAAAAGCATTTTGAAAAATGCTTTTAAAAGCCTTTGACGATCCCAGCTGAGGTGCGGGATCATCAGTGGCTTTTTTTTAAAAAAAGCATTTTTTTCGGCGAAAGAGGTTGTAGAAAAAATGCTTTTAAAAGCCTTTGACGATCGCAGCTGAGGTGCGGGATCATCAGTGGCTTTTTTTTAAAAAAAAGCATTTTTTCGGCCGAAGAGGTTATAGAAAAAAATGCTTTTAAAAGTAAAAAAAAAAAGCCTTTGATGATTGTGAGGCTCAGCTGGGCATGGGAGGGTGGGGGGATTTTTGCTACTAGTTCTCTGAACCACCCGCCTCCATTGCTACCGGATTGGCCGATCCGGTCCGAACCGGAAGCATTTCACCCCTGCTATACAGTGCATTTGTCTACTATAAGTCCTTGTTTCTCAACCTTAGTGACTTTAAAATGTGTGAAATGCATGGGGGGAAAAAAGGTCCACTTATGGCATAATTTCCACCACCAAGTTCTCACGTTCCCTCCCACGTACAGGTCCTCGTCTTATATTAGTTCATTTAGTGACCATTCAAAGTTATAACGGCACTGGAAAACAGGGACGTATGACCATTTTTTTACACTTAACGACCCTTGCAGCAGCATCCCCCCAGTCAGGTGATCAAAATTCGGAGACCTGGCCACTGATTCATATTTATGACGGTCGCAGTGTCCCGAGGTCATGGGATCCGCTTCTGCGATCTTCTGACCAACCAAAGTGGACGGGGAAACCAGATTCCCCTTAACAACCGTGTTTCTCACTTAACTTCAGTGATTCACTTAACAACTGGGGCAAGAAAGGTCATACACTCACTTAACCAATGATCTATTTAACAACAGAAAATTTGGGCTCCATGATAGTCGTACGTCGAGGACTAGCTATATCAAGTGCGAGAGACTTTTGTATTGCAAAGTTACTAGTTGGGTTTTTTTTTTTTAGACTCTACCCCACAAATTTTCAAACTAACCATGTAAACAGCTCTAAAAGGAATTGAAAATAAAAAAACCTACCGCCTCTGAAGTATCTTAAGTTTCTGAAGTATGAAAGAGGAGAAGAGGAGAAAGAGGCAAGAAAAGCTTTCATGGTTTTCACAGCTGACAAGTAGGACACTTGATGGAGTACAAAATGCGTCTAAACATGTGTGAGTACACCTTAAGTCAAAGTTTAAGCTCTTGCAAAGGGAAGTGGAGCACTGTTACTACTTCTTAATGCTTGTGCTCTCTGATGGAATATCAGACCTGACTTTAATTAATAGAACTGCTAGGATGGGGTGGGGGTGGAATGGAATGGAATAATAGAGAAGAATGGAATGGAATGGAATGGAATGGAATGGAATGGAATGGAATGGAATAGAATAGAATAGAATAGAATAGAGTAGAGTAGAGTAGAGTAGAGTAGAGTAGAGTAGAATAGAATAGAATAGAATAGAATAGAATAGAATAGAATAGAATAGAATAGAATAGAATAGTTGAATGAGGAATGGAATGGAATGGAATGGAATGGAATGGAATGGAATGGAGTGGAGTGGAGTGGAGTGGAGTGGAGTGGAAAATAATAGAATAGAATAGAGTGGAGTGGAGTGGAAAATAATAGAATGGAATAGAATGGAGTGGAGTGGAGTGGAGTGGAGTGGAGTGGAGTGGAATGGAATGGAATGGAATGGAATGGAATGGAATGGAATGGAATAGAATAGAATAGAATAGAATAGAATAGAATAGAATAGAATAGAATAGAATAGTTGAATGAGGAATGGAATGGAATGGAATGGAATGAAGTGGAGTGGAGTGAAGTGGAGTGGAGTGGAGTGGAGAGGATTGGAGTGGAGTGAAGTGGAGTGGAAAATAATAGAATAGAATAGAGTGGAGTGGAGTGGAAAATAATAGAATGGAATAGAATGGAGTGGAGTTGAATGGAATGGAATGGAGTGGAGTGAAGTGGAGTGGAAAATAATAGAAAAGAATGGAGTGGAGTGGAGTGGAGTGGAGTGGAGTGGAGTGGAGTGGAATAGAATAGAATAGAATAGAATAGAATAGAATAGAATAGAATAGAATAGAATAGAATAGAATAGAATAGAATAGAATAGGAAGTGGAGCACTGTTACTACTTCTTAATGCTTGTGCTCTCTGATGGAATATCAGACCTGACTTTAATTAATAGAACTGCTAGGATGGGGTGGGGTGGAATGGAATGGAATAATAGAGAAGAATGGAATGGAATGGAATGGAATGGAATGGAATGGAATGGAATGGAATAGAATAGAATAGAATAGAATAGAGTAGAGTAGAGTAGAGTAGAGTAGAGTAGAGTAGAATAGAATAGAATAGAATAGAATAGAATAGAATAGAATAGAATAGAATAGAATAGAATAGTTGAATGAGGAATGGAATGGAATGGAATGGAATGGAATGGAATGGAATGGAGTGGAGTGGAGTGGAGTGGAGTGGAGTGGAAAATAATAGAATAGAATAGAGTGGAGTGGAGTGGAAAATAATAGAATGGAATAGAATGGAGTGGAGTTGAATGGAATGGAATGGAGTGGAGTGAAGTGGAGTGGAAAATAATAGAAAAGAATGGAGTGGAGTGGAGTGGAGTGGAGTGGAGTGGAGTGGAGTGGAGTGGAATGGAATGGAATGGAATAGAATAGAATAGAATAGAATAGAATAGAATAGAATAGAATAGA